>JASDQU010684199.1:70325-82209 GCA_032191745.1 Picea mariana | reverse complement strand
TAATAATTTCTTATGTGGGATTTTATATGAGTAAGCGTGAAGTCTTCATATAATTATTATAAACTGAATGTGCTAAGTTTTGATATGAGTTAGTCCTTTGGTAAACAACTTATATAGATGCACAATTATAGGAATAGTGTCATTGTTATGGCAAGTATAATGTAGTCTCTAAGTGCATACAGTAAACAATACATGCATTATATTTGATAAGTAACGATAATAAAGTTATGGTGAATAAGTAGTGAAGAGCCAAGGAGTCTTAATGCACCTTATATAACTTTTTTTTAATTTGGTAAAATTGGGGTACATTACATATGGTATCAGAGCTGAAGGTTACAACACTTGGACCTTAGGGCAAGGCCAAATTAGTTTAGTACAATGAGGAACCTTATCGTGGAACTGTAAGTTTTCAAGGCAGATAATGAGAAACTGAAAAAGGCACACAAAGACCAGCAGGAAATAAATGAAGTGTTGCTGCACATCATAGTAACAAAAACGATTCCAAAAGACAACGAAAAGGAGGAAGACGTTAGTAAAAGAGCCTCTAAAAATGCTGGTCCTGAAACAGAAAACGAGAATAGTTCTTCCGAAGGCACAAAAGCAACAGGAGACAAAACAATCACGGGAAGGAAAAGAAAATAGGTGGATCACCTGGAAGGTGAATACAAGAAGATCAAACCATCCATCTTTTGACGGAGAAACTAGGTTGGGTGAAGAGGCTGAAGCATGGTTACTGGATAAAAACAAATACTTCCAGATTTATAATTATTCTAGTAACATGAAAGTCAGAATGGCCATTTATAACCTGAAGGGAAAGGTGAGTATCTGGTGGTAAGACCTGAAATTGGCTAAGGGACTAAAAGAAAAATAGATGGAATGGTCGTATTTCAAGAAATACTTCAAGAAACAATATTTATTAGAAAGCTATTACAAAAGGAAAACTAAAGAATTTTATGAGCTAAGACTCGGAGAAATGACCATGGACGATCTGATAAATAAATTTCTTGAATTATTAATATTTGTACCATACATCAAGGAAGAGAAAGTAAAAATACAACTGTTCTTAAGCTGTCTTCCACAATCATACAAGGACAAAATTGAATTCGACAACCCCAAAACTTTAAGTGAAGTGTTTAGAAAGGCTTGGATGTGCTACGATCGATACAAACAACGGTCTGAATTTCCCAAGGCATGGAAGGATAAGAAACAAGATAGAATGAATCAGCAGAAGAAAGGCTTCAAACCAACCCCTTTCCGAAATATGGCAAAGAACTTCCAAAAGAAATATTTTCATTCTAACAACCAGAATGCCCAAGGGGGATGTAGACCAGTTAATTTGGGAGTCAAGAAAGTTGGGGAAAACCCCAGGGAACCATTAAAGTGTTGGGAGTGTGGAGAACCTCACTTAAGGAGTAATTGTCCACGTTTAACCTCTGCAACAAGGACCACAGTCCATAACCTGGAAGAAGCCTCTATAGTAGGAGATGTGGGCAGAAACGTGCACAAAATTAATGCAGCTATAGATGGCCGACAAGCTGATCATCAATCCACTATAGTGGAGGTTGAAGGTAAAATTCATAATAATCACATTTCTATTTTAATTGACCCAGGAGATAGTCTGAATTATGTTACTCCTGGTTTAGTTGATTTAAACACGCTCAATAAAGTAAAGCATGCTAAGTCCTGGTTAGTACAGTTAGAAACATGGACTAACAAAAAAGTAACAGATTTCATTTCTGAATGTGAACTCAGTTTAGATGGACAAAATACAAAGTTAAATCTGAATATTTTACCTTTGGGATCTTACGATATAATCATTGGAATGGGCTAGTTAGAGAAACATAAAGTAATTTTGAAATGTTACGAAAAGTCACTTACTTACAGAGACGGAAACAACACAGTTAGGACAATACAAGGCATCAAAAAACCAGTCTCAGTTAAGCAGATTTCAGCCATACAGTTTAATAAATGCATGAATAAAGGTTGTCAAATTTATGCTATTTAAGTGACTAATCTGTTAGAAAATGAAGATAAACCCAATCTAGAAGATTTTACAGTCCTGCATGGGTTTAGAGATGTATTTGTGGATGAAATACCAGAACTGCCTCCAATAAGAGAGATAGATTTCTCTATCGATCTACTTCCTGGATCTGCCCCAATATCTAAGGCACCCTATAGGATGAGTTTACCTGAATTAATATAGCTGAAGATTCATCTACAAGAGCCGTTGGATAAGGAATACATCATACCAAGTGTCTCGCCTTGGGGAGCATCGATCCTTTTTGTTAAAAAGAAGGATGGAACTTTAAGATTATGTATTGATTATCGACAATTAAATAAAATGGCGATTAAGAATAAGTATCCTCTACCCAGAATTAACAACCTGTTTGACCAAGTGGGAGGATCAAATATTTTCTCTAAGTTAGATTTAAGGTCCGACTATCACCAAGTCAGAATAAATGATGAAGATATAAATAAAGCAACTTTTAGAACGAGATACATACATTATGAGTTTTTCATTATTCTGTTTGGTCTTACTAACACACCAAAAATGTTTATGTGTTTGATGAATAGTATATTCAGTCAATATTTGGACAAATTTGTTTTGGTATTTATTGATGAGATTTTATTTTATTCGAAAACAAAAGAAGAACACGAAGAACATCTGAAAATAGTATTGCAGACCTTAAGGAAACACAAGTTGTATGCAAAGTTTAACAAATGTGACTTCTACCAAAGGAGAATACTATACCTAGGACATGTGATATCCGAAGAAGGTATTGCGGTTGACCCAGAGAAGAAAAGAGCCATTATGGAATGGCCTATCCCTAAGGATGTGGCTGACATCAGGTCATTTATGGGAATTACCGGTTACTACCGCAGATTTATCGAAGGGTTCTCTAAGATCGCATATCCAATCACATATCTACAGAAAAATGGAATAAGGTTTACTTGGTCACAAAAATATCAGGACAAGTTTAATAAGCTCAAAGAACTGTTAACTACAACACCTATTTTCAGGGTAGCAGACTCGGATAAAAACTTTACAGTTTGCGTGGATGCAAGCAAAGAAGGCTTGGGAGGTGTCCTAAATCAAGAGGGACACGTCATCTGTTACGAATCACGTAAATTAAAAGAACATGAAAGGAAATACGTCACACACGACTTGGAATTAGCAACTGTAATTCATGCGCTAAAAATGTGGTGACATTATTTAATGGGAAGGAAATTTCTGTTGCTAACCGATAATAGTGGTGTTAAATTCTTATTCAATCAACTAGATCTTAACGCAAGACAAGCAAGGTGGCTGGCCTTCTTGAGTGAATTCGATTTCAAAGTAAGACACATCAAGGGAAAATAAAACAAAGTTTCATATGCCCTAAGTAGGAGGACTTATGGACTTTTAGAGATAAGTATTAGCAAAGCAGAAAACGACATTGAATAAAGAATAAAATCTGCAAGTTGTAATGACAAAAAATACATCAAAACAATAGCAAATTTACAAGGAAATGCAGAAAAATGGGACAAAACATATCTGAGTTTGGATAAAAATGGACTACTAAGGTTCAAAAACAGGTTGTACATACCAAATTCGGCTGATTTAAAGATAACAATTTTGGAGGAATTGCACAAAAAACCATATTCTGGTCATCCAGGATACCATAAAATGGTAACAGCCTTGAGAAAATTGTTTTATTAGCCTAACATGAAAGGTGAGACAGTTGAATACTTATCTAAATGCCTAGATTGTCAACAGGTGAAGGATGAACATCAACATACTTCCAGCCTGCTACAACCACTGCCTATACTAGAATGGAAGTGGGCCACTAGACTTCATCACAGGTTTGCCTAAAACTAAAAAACATAATGATTTGATTATGGTAGTGATTGATAAACTTAGCAAGTATGCACATTTTATATCTGTGAAATCTACTTATAAAGCAATTAACATCGTTGAAATATTTATGAAGGAAATATTTAGATTGCATGGAATTCCTAAAATGGTGATTTCAGATAGAGATGTCAAATTTACGTCAACGTTTTGGAAAGAATTGTTTGCAGGGTTGGATGCTAACCTGAATATCAGCACAAACTACCATCCACAAACGGATGGGAAAACTAAACGAATGAATCAGAATGTGAAAGACATGTTAAGAATGTACGTAAGAATGAAACCAACTAAGTGGGAGGAATACCTACACTTAAATGGAATTTGCATACAATAATGGCTATCAGACATCAGCTAAGATGAGTCCCTTCGAAGCCTTGTACGACAGAAAATGTACAACTTTGATGGAACCATAAATTCTCCAGGAAATGGAGAAAATGGTAAGAAAGGTACAACAAAATTTAAAAGAGGCACAAGACAGACATAAAAGTTACACAGATTTAAAGAGGAGACACCAAGAATTTCAGGTTGGGGACCATGTATACTTAAAGGTCAAAGCAAGGAGAATATCTCTAAAGCTAGGAAACTGTTCCAAGCAGAGAGTTCCAAGTGGAACCTCTGCGGATTCTGGACAGGAAAGAAACAATATTACGAAACAGAGCCATCGCCTAGGTAAAAGTGCAATGGAAGCACTTTAGTCCTGAGGAGGCCACTTGGGAATTGGAGGAAGATTTGCAGAAATCTTATCCAACCCTATTTCTAGAGAGGAATGAACACTGATGACAGTGTTTTACTTAAGGGGGAGAGGATGTAATATCCCGAAAAATAATTAATTATTAAAGTCTATATGTACTTTGGAATAAATTTCCATTTTTGGCAAATTCAAATTTGGAAATTATTTGCCATTTATGGAAAATCCGAATTTGGAATTTTATTATTGTAATTAATTATTTATGATTGTTGGGCAAGGATTTGATTTTCCCAACTAAATTTTTGATTGTGACACATATAAAAGACAAATATTTTTATATATTAAATGCTGGAAGACAAATGGAACAACCAGGTTGAAAACAACTGACCATGGCTCCATGAGTGGGGAACAGATTTGAGTTGCCTCAGGCTAATTTTTACAAGTGAAAAATGAGGGATTTGTCATGTTGCAAAAATTCCCAAGGAGGGAAGGAAAGACCTAGGCACAAGATGCACATAAATACAACATATGGAGGAGGCATGAAGTTGCTTAGTATGTTGGAGAACAGATACTACTTGCTGTTATGAACACTGTTTAGTGTGAGGCAAGGGGATTTCTGATCTATAGTGGAGAGCTGTAGAAAAGGAGGATCATTTCAATTCTCCCTTATGGTCTCATGGTCATGCTAAGGGGAGAACGGAGCAAGTAACTTGGTTGTTCTGTTTTACGGTTGGGTGGAACATGGTTGTTCCATTTGTGTCCCAACATCAGTTTCAGATAAGCACCTTTACTTGTAATCTGGTTAATATTCTGTTGATTACGATTGTTAGAAGTGTGATGGGATTTTGTGATGTTAGTGCATATATAATTGATTTATTGAATGTATAGTATTCTGTTGATTATCAGATGTCAGGAATGAGATGGTTTGGGTGATGTTTGTTTAGGAATATTATATGTGTTACTTAACAGAAATTAACAGAATCATTGGAGGTTCTAATTGCTAATGAAAAAGGGTTATATATCTATATATATATATATATATATATATATATTCAAACTTAAAGGAAAATAGTATTGTTACTATATTTGTATTAACCATCAGATGAGATATAGAATTTCATGCAGAGCTACTATTTCAAATTATTCTCAAGTACCACTTAAGAATAGATGGAACGAATAACAATCCTCTTCCATAAAGTATGAATGTTCCTTATGTTTATCACTGCAGTTCAACAATGATCTATTAGTCTACTAATGCATGCTACAATAACTGTACAATATTTGAATCATTATCGAAAATGGTTTCAAAAACCTGTGTACTTCATTTGAAATAAATTTACAAACAACCTGTATATGAATTCGAAGGTAATTTACAAAACAACTGGAGTGTCCATGAAAACCATGGTTTAAATTTAATACAGTGGAGTACCCTAGGGAAAGGACCCCTTTTTCCATGGTTGATAGAATCTAAGAAGTTGTGTCTAAGCGCAAATACCAAAACTCGAATACCTTTTTGAGTAAGAAGGATCCCTTTGAATCCGCCCCCTCGAACTGTTTAAACCTGCAGAAGCAAAGGGTAGGGTTAGCAAACCATACTATTCTTTAAATAAATTGAATAAAAAGAAATTGCTTAATTAACCGAGATGAAAGAGTACTTATCTTGAACTCAGAGGAGTACCAAGTCGCAACTGGAACTGGTGCGACGATCCACCCACGACAAAAGGGGGAAAGTGTATCCTTAATCCAGCTGATGGGTACCCTCGCAAAAAATGAATAAGGGCCCCATTATTAATTGGTGAAATCCGAGTGAATGTTTTCTTTAAGCCCATAAGGCAAGATGCGATTTATAACAACAGTAATTTAAAGAATGCAAGAGTATAAAAACGTACATAAATGAAAAATTTAAACAAGTTATACATCATACATGAATAAATAAATTATAAGTTATGAGCCTTACGGTGATAATAAATCATACAAATTATAAGCTACACAGTGATTAGACAAACACACAGAGCACAATCATGAAACCCCACAACGGGTAAATTGATGTCGGGCATACACATAAGTTATAACATTGTTAAAATAAAATACACAAAGTACAGTTGCACATCCCACAAGGGTAAAACAATACCCTTATACATGTACAGAACAACAGGGGGATTACTGGTACTACCCTTATACCCTTATACTACTCTGGTTACTTAATGTTGCTAGAACAACAGGGGTATTAATGGTACTTACTTCGACAGTCAGCGCAGTTCCTGAAGTTTCTGATTCTTCTCAGTGAGGTTCTTCAATCTTCCCTTTCTCTGCCCCAACGAACTCTGAATTCTCTTCGTCTATTAGATATTCTTCTTCTCCACTGTAGAATCTCTCGTCTCTGTAATTCTGCTTAAACATGTTCGCAAGAGGAACTTTTCTGAACTCTCTCCCACTACGTGTGTGTCCCGCCTCTATGTCACTGTTGTTGTTTGAGTTCTTGAACATTATATTTTCAATCCAACTAATTACTATATCGTCAAGATGTTCTTCTCATGCAATAGCATCTTGATCTTCAACTTCAAAAAGTGTAAACAATTTCTTCTAGGTCCCTTAAAGAAATATCTCTCTGCTTGTCTATATGACTCTACTCTATCAATAGAAAACTCAGTAATGTACCCTCCAATGGTGCTATCAAACCAGTGATATAATTATCTTGACATGATGTTATCAACTCTCTTGACCTTCTTGATCAACACCGACGTCCAAACCACATGTGGTCTAGATCTGATCTTAAATTGGGTGTCTAGATCTGATCTTAAATTGGGTATCTGCTAATCTGGCTAACCACTCGTATAACTCTTTATGAATTCCTCCAAAGATGTACCTTCCCAACCAGTCTTTTGTACTAAGATTAGGGTTCTTGTTCTGATATTCAACGAATTCCTTTTAGTTTTCTTCTATCCACTTCTTAATCTATGTCTTCGATGGAAACCACCTTGACATTCCCTCAAGAAGATCCCGGTCCCGAAAACAAAACCATTTGTTGGCACAGGGGCAGACCCAGGGTTCAACTCTTATAGCGCACCAACAAACCCTAAATACTGGCCCTTTTGGCAACACCTACGAAGCAGATGCAGTCTCACTCGAAGTAGCAATAGGGGGTTGCAGGACACATCTGTCTACAACTAGAGGAAATGCAAAGTATATCCAAGGCAACAACACACAACAATATAGTTATTCTCTATCTCTCTTAAGCCTACTGCACAAGTTATATCTTAGATCTAACACAATGATGCAATAACAATATAACATAAAACAAAAGAACTCAACAACAATCACACAGAAAAACAAGATATACATGGTTCACCCTCTCCCTAGGGATACGTCCACAGAACTGTGTTTCATGATATATTAAGATGGAAACATACAATTCTATCTGCGCACTTAGCTTGCATATCTCTCTCTCTTTCTCTTCTTCTCCCGCCTCCCTACGCACCTAACTGCAGGGTTGATCTTCACACCCAACTGAAGATCTTACAGACTCAAGACACTTCTCTCGCTCACCAACAACAATAATCAACAAACATTAACCATAATCTCATAAGCCAACTCAGAACGAATCCATCCCAGGTCCTATAGACCTTTATTTATACATTACATGGAAAAGTCTAGGTGTCAAAACCCTAGGTCAACTTGACCCGTGTTTTCAGGGCTCCACCAGCCTGTCTTTCCTTCTTTTCCGCGAGGTGCTCCAACGCATCCGTTGGTGGATTTTTCCGCTTGATGAGTTTTCCACGATCCATCTTCCTTGCTGATTTGTCTTCCTTGATCTTCTCGTTCAAAGGCTTTCTTTCCCTTACTTTGCTCCTTCTTTTCCACTTCTTTGACCACTTCGACCCAATCTCATTCAATGTGCCTTCCATGCAGTTCGTACTTCGCCTTTCTTCCATGACCAAGGGCCAACACCCTAGGATAAACTTTCCTTTTGCCTAGCTATATTCACTTTCCAAACCTCACAAGTAGCTAATCCATACTCTACCTTGACTCATATTGTGTCACAACTCTAAGTCTACTTACCCTGGTCGATAATTTAATTGAGGGAAATTAAGGAATATAGTTTACCCATCAATACTATGGATCCATAGTGATATTCACTAAGGAGATGGCCACCAGAGATACAATGTGGATCCATTTCTCCATGACATGACCTGATCATAGCCATGAAAGAATACACATTGGAGCTATGATATGACAAGAACATAGCCATGGACCAATACAAAGTGGATCTATATAAATTAGTCAAATAATATCCATTGCAACCTGGGAAAAACACATAACAGAGTGGGTGCTCAACCCAAGGTCTTCATCCCGATCCCAAAATAGTACAATTATATCCATGTGAATAATTTTTTTGATGCCAAACATGGTATAAACTTCTTGATTACTGGTCATTGATGTATATCGTTCAAAAGAGTGAGGGAAATCACCAATGATTCCAATGATTCCCAAGGTACCCTAGTACATTTGAACAAATGTGAATAATTGAGCTGATGTTGAACATTCGTGGAATCAATCGATCATGGGTCAATGAAGTAAACCCACAGTCGAAGGCATAACTGGTAATATTGTATATGGTTGATCTGTGTAATACTTCCCTTGAACATGTATGAGGCACAACATAAGATTTGACAACTTTGGACTCAATTGAGAAATGGAACAAAACATAGTGCCACAGTGACTGGGGCACTCTTCAAATCATACGAAGGAGTAATAAGACTCATGGGATTGGTATGACTCAATGGAGAGTGAATTAACCAAATGTAAGGTGAAATGCAGAAAGGTGCTATGTTCAAGGGTGACAACAACAACTTCCTTAAAGGTTTCAAGACACTTGACCCACTTCCTTCAATTTTCCCCCATTCATATAGACGAGTATCTCTTTCTTGTTTATCGAGCTTGAGGAGGATAATAAGTGCTTCATATAACTCACCTTTGGTAAGTTCCTCTTCCTATGTTTAACAAACTAGAATAAGTAAGGGTTCGTCCCAGATGGGCCCTTCCATGTATGATTTTACGAGTCTAGAGAAGGAAAAATCGTTTTTCATGTTTAGGGAGTTTGAAAATAACTTAAAGAAAACTACGTAGGTGTTTTTTTTCATAATTTTAGTCTCCAAAGCCCAAAAAAGCATAAAATAATGAGAAGGAGAACTCTTCTAGTCAAGGTCGACTAGAGTATTCCTTTTTCATAGTTAGTCCGTTGGGACCAAAAAAGGGTTAAACTATCGCCCAATAGATGACTCTTCATATTTTAACGAGCTCGAAGAGATTACAAGGTGACAAGAGGATTCTGCTTCATATGTTCCTGCATAAATAAATAATCTTGGGCAAAAAATGTCAACAATTCCTTAAAAAATGATGATAATTGAGAAAAAACCAAATGATAGATAATAAAAAGAGTTAGATAAAACTAGTTTGTAAAAGGTAGAAAGTCATTTTGGGTAAAATTTTGGTTCATTTTCACCTTTCACTCGCAATTGTCCTTTTCTCTTGAGTTTTTTCCCATTTGGAGCAATTTTTTTGTCGTCGATTGCGGGAGCTATAGGTCATCATTCTACATTTCATATGGACCAGGTGAGAGATATGATCCTCTTCTTCAATTTCCATGGCTTTATTTTTCATTTTGGTATCTACTTCATTTGTTTTGGGTTGCTTTAGAGACCCCATGGCATGTTACTAGGGTGGCGCTCCCCTCACCTATCGGGGTAGGCGCCGACCCAGATATCACTTCCCTGATTCTCTTGAGAAGGTCATGTCAGTCCTCTAAAGTGGTTAAGAAAGGCGTGCTAGGCACAAATAAAAGAATTTCAATTAACTTTTGGCTTATGGAAAAAAAATTCTTTGGCTTGGGACTTTAACCAATGAATCTTAATGTTGTTTTGTAGGGTTTTGATTGCCAACATGATTGAGTGGAAGGAAAGAGAGCATGTAAATGATGATATTTATACATTGAAAGATCCTCAAGCAAGATCAACTCTCCAAAATTGTGGCTTACTGGAATTTTTCAAAGTACAAAACATGTGGAAGGAGACACTTCTCCTTGAGCATATGATCGGCTTATGGGATGTTGATGAGCAGGCCTTTTGAGTGGGATCTCATATTTTAGAGATTGAGATAGAAGATGTGTATCTTTTGATGGGGCTCTCAAGAAGAGGGCCACCCATCGTCTTGTATGACCCACAGGGTACACCATTGCAGAAAGATGACTACATATCACAACACTATAGGCCATGATCCCTCAAGAAAGATGGTAGGATTGCGATTAAGGATGTCATAGATCTTTGAATGTGAGCTATCCTATTCACAATCACCAAATTGGTAGGAAGCACCAGTCCTCATCTATCTTCCAAATCATAGATGGCATATGTAGTTGAGTGCCTTGAGTCAAAACTCTTCAATTGGTGTGCATGCTTCTTAACAAATACTAATCATATTTCCGGATGTAGGACGGGGAGGAAGAAACAGTTTGGGTATGAATCCTTTTTGGTATAATTATTCCTAGAATAAATACCCCTGATGCAACCACAAATTTATTTGATAGAGCATCTGGTATCCGAGCCGAGGATGGAGAGGTGGACTAGTCTGTCACCTTGATTGAGAAACGAGCCCTAATCATTTGAATTCACTCCTAATTTCTTAGCATGGTGGAGGAGGTAGATCGTGATGATAGAAGACTATCCTTATGCTGGAGTGGACTTCAGAGGTAGTGAAAATCTAGTGCTCTTGGAAGGAACACAATGGGACGAATAATGTAGATTTGAAAAAAGTGACCTTGCAAAGAGTTTTTTTTGATTTATAATATATGCATTTTTTGTTGCACGAAAAGGGATTTAATCGTGTTTGTTTTTTCATCATGCAGACAAAGGGATGGCTAGTCCAACTAGAATTCCACCATTTAGATGATGCGGCAGTGCCTAGGCAGTAGTGGAGGCAGGTGGGGGAGTCAGAGGGCTTCGCGAGGAAGAAAGGAATCTTAGGGGGATTACCATGGGTGTCCCCTCCATGAGATTACAAGATGTTCCTTTACACATGCAGAGGCACACTATGGGTGTACCAGAGAGTCTTAGCCATCTGTTGAGATGAGTAGCTAGAGTTGTAGTGTGCTACCATGAGCAAAATGTAGTAAAGGGGAATGAGTAGAGTTTCATGTAGTCTTTCCATGATGATGTACGAGCATAATAGCCTAGATTTTTCCACTCTATGTACTTTTTGGACTATATGAAGGCACACTTTTTCTATTTATATACATACATACATACATACAT
>JASDQU010684199.1:54119-70274 GCA_032191745.1 Picea mariana | reverse complement strand
TATGGGTTTTGTCTCAGCTTCCTATGTTACAATGATGTGGTGCTTTTTTTTATACGTTTTATGCTTTTATTTTCTTGAATATTTATCTATGTTCAAGATGTCAATCTAACATGTAATTTTCTGATGAATTTGTAATGGTATTAAGTTCTGTCGATACATGTTGGTATTCTATTTAAGTGAAAAACCTTTTGAGACGACGAACCCTGAAGTTGAGATGTAACAATATTGGATTACGTATGGAGTAAACGCGATTAAGTTGACAAAACACAAGTTGGGAATCAAGGTTAATGATAATTTGAGATATGTCAAGGGAGATGACCTCAGTAGAAATTCCAATAACGACGTGAGTTTCTGCAACATTATTGGTTGAAGGTCCAAGACAGGCCCCTCCTAAGCTCACCAAATCGCCAAAATGGTAGATGGTCCAAGTTGCAAAAGTTAAGTTCTGGATATGTTGGCTAGCGCCATCCACAAATCCAAAATATATTGGGAAAAATGATGACATTTGTGCATTCAAGCACAAAGCAGGGTATAAAAAGATAAGGATATTACAAAACTCGTTCACGCAAAAGTAAAAACACACCAAACCAAAACATATGATACAATAATGTACAAAGCACATATGCAAGATTTTCTAAGTGTAGTATTTTTTTAGGTAAATCCAATTGTGAGGCTCACAAAGAGGGATTCCATCATAATCAATTAGCTCGTAGGCACCTTTTTGTAGAACACTTTTTATGATGTAAGGTCCATGCCACATAGGTTCCAATTTCCCTGCTACAAGTTTATCATGGTCCTGGTCATAGATCGGGACTAGATATCCTTATGTGAATATGCGAGGTTGAACAGACTTATCATATTGGGTCTTGACGCATTTTTGATATTTCTCGTTAATGAGAGTAAGATCACGATTGGTTTCATCCAACTTTGTTAAGTACAGAAAGCGTTCTTCTTCGACAGAAGTATGGGGCAGGAGCTCTATAGTTAGTTTTAGAGATGGAATCTCACATTTAATCAGAAACACCACTTCCAACCCATATACCAACTGGAAAGGTGTGAATCCAGTGGTAGTTTTAACTGAAGTCTGATAGGCCCAGAGTGCTGAGAAGATTTGTAAATTCCAAGAGGTTTTGTTCACCCCCACCATGCATTGAAGCATGGTCTTTAGGACTTTGTTGAGAGGTTCGACTTGTCCATTGGCTTGAGGATAGTAAGGGGATGCATTTTCATGTCGAAAACCCAACTTGGTGCGCAATTCACTCATCATCTGATTTTGGAAATGGGATTTGTGATCAGTTATGACAGCTTGAGGGACTCTGAATCAAGCGATGATGTGGTTTTACACAAAAAGTGTTGCATTTCGGCCATCATTTAGAAATGTAGGTGTAGCCTCAACCCATTTAGTGAAATAATTGACTGTGACGATAATATAACCATGCCCCCAGCTAAGGCAGGCTTAAATTGCATGAAATCAATACCCCATTTAGCAAAGGGGCCAATGGTGACAATTGGATGGAGTGGAGTTGGGTGGGTACATGATTTATTTTGAAATATTTAACAGGGTGGGATTTTTTTAACAACCTCAATGCAGTCTTTGAATATTGATGGCCAAAAATAAATGACACGTAAGATTTTTTTGGCTGTAGCCATCCCAGAGAGATGAATGCCACAAGCTCCAAGGTGATAGTCATTTAAAATATGATCAGCCTATTCATGGGTTAAAAAATGATGGAGGATTGTGTCAATACCATAACGATACAAAGTGTCGCTGACAATAAGGTAGTACTTTGAATGGTGTCTAATACACCGTCATCCATCATGCAAAATACCTGGCTGGAAGCGTTGGGTTTGGAGATATAAAATAATGTCTTCATACCACGGGTTAGAATTAATGATAAGGAACAATGATTCATCTAGAAGGGAATCATTGGGCTCAGTTTCCTCATTAGTATGGGGAAGATCACAAATTAACTTGGCAAAAACCAACGATTTCTTTGCTTTGGATTTGGTGAACTTGAGATCGAATTCTTAGAGAATGATGATCCATTTGGAATATTTTCCCCAAGTACTTGAAAAGTCAAGATGTTGTACATGGGGTTTGAATCAGCAATGACCATGGTAGTGCGAAGTAATATGTAGTGTCTAAATATTTGGACAACAATGATTGTTACCAAAGCCAAGTTTTCAACATGTGAATAACGGATTTTAGTACTTGAAAGTCTCTTACTTAAATAATAGATCACATGTTTTGCATCATCATCATCCTCTTGAACTAACACCATGGAAATAGTGGAAGTAGAGGCAACCAAACAAAGGATGTATTCTCTCGCATAGCTGGGGGGATGAAACAACAGTGTATTCGTTAAAGCATGTTTGAGATCATCAAATGAACATTGAGAAATTGCATCCCAGATGAAAGGGACATCCTTTTGCATCAATCTCATGAATCCTTTTGTGATCAACTGACAACATGTGCTTAACTCACTTCCATGTTCCTTGGAAATATTAAAAGAGACTTTTTCCATGAGAAAAGTGGTTTGGTTTTCCTCCCTCAAAAACTATGACAATGAAGATCGTCAGACCCTGCTTTATGCTTGGGGTGCGATAATGCTTGATTGTCATACTCTGCACCAAATATGGACTGCGACGTCATCGCAGGATTCCTATGCATAGGGTGAGATGATGCTTAAGAAAAGGAAAAGTCAAAATTCATGAATGTTCTAGAAGGGAATCTTCTAGAAGATGAGGCAGCCTTCGATCGTTTTGGATCTTACTCGCTTCTCTAATTTATTTGGATCATCCTAATATCCTCATCCATCCCTCTTTTACCCTATATAAAGATGGATCTCTCATGGAAAATACCAAGGTTGAAAAGGTTAAGGTTTGCATATGCATGAAGAGTTTTGGTACAGATTATGCTTGAGATAGCTTTGCTTTAGCTCTCTAAGTCAGATTGTGGATCTTCTTCATCAAATCCATTGGAGAAAAGGTGTGTGTGTTGGAGAAAAAATCCATTGAAAGTCATCTTGCAACATCAAGGCATGGGTTGTATTCTCCACTTTCCATTTTAATATAATGCAAAAATAAATTTCTTCCCTATAAAGGTGTCTTGGCTTTTATTGTATAAATCCTTGATCTGATACACATAATTCATTGGAATATTTTGTTCTCTCTCTTTTTTGGTTTGTGCTTCTTAAATAGGTTCACCATCCCGCAAATACAAAGATGGAATGACAAGGACAACACTAGCAAGGATCAAGTGTCATTTAAAAGGTATGTCACTTGTCCCTCTCTGAACTAGTTTATATGACAATGAAGTCTAAGGTGAAGTTTGTATTCTATCTTGTTTTGTTCTAGCTTCCTGTGGAAGTTAGGGAGATTAGTTTGTGTCCGCACTTACCGATTTGTCCAATAACAAAATTGACGACCATACTAGGGATACAAACTATTTTGGTTTTTTGTTTCTTATTTGATTTTAGCCTACCTTCTTTTGATCAATTTCATTCTCTGAGTCTGTGGGTGATCCATCTTGACTACCTGGTCCTGCAAGTTCATTGAGAATTTTTTTTATTCTTCCCAATTTTATTTTTATCCAGAGATCGTCACACTGTGTCCTATTTACAGCCTGTGACGATTCCTTGTCATCACACTCTACTTGTGCAGACCAGGGTGATGACATCGCATTGTGATTTGCTGACAGCTTGCGATGATCCTAGATCATTGCACTGTACCCCTCAGCAGCTTGCGACGATTCCTGTAGGAATTGTTCGGTGACAACCACTTTTCTTTTCTTTGCCCATATTTGTCTTTATTGCCTGGGATGAACTTTTGGCACTCTTGAATGATTAGTTTACAACTTTTAATCTTGTATTTGATTGATTTTCAAGGATTGAGAGTCTTCTTTATAAACTTTGCAAGTATTGTTTCTTGACTTCTTGTCGCAAGGGTATAATCTCAAGACTTTGTTCCTGGGTTGATAATTAGTTCTTGATTTATTTTGAGTTTTGGATTTTTTTTTAACTTTTGGATTGTTGATTGATTAAGAAACCAGTTTTGTTTGTATTCGACAAAAGGTTTTCTTATTTTTTCATTTTTGCTTGCATTGTGAGTTTGATTTGGGAATTAGTGTTGAGAGTGCTTTAGTCTTCTTAGACTATTATTTATTTTTTGGATTATGTTTCTGTTTTGATTGCAAAAAGAAAGGACTTAAGTTTATTCATATTTTTAGTAGTCTTTGTAAGTAAAAATTTTCATTCATATATTTGGTGAAAAGAGAAAATTGGAAAAATTAGTTTTGATCGATTGGAATTCATATCATTCAAAGACTGAGAAATTGTGCTTTGTAGCTTTTGTATTCTGGAAAAGAGAAACCTTCTCCCCACTGCAATTAGAGTTCATTGAATGGAACATTTGAATTTCATATATTCTTTCATATTATTGGGTCAAGTTCAAATATATCATTAGTTTCACTTTCGTTTCCCTTTTGAGTAAACAATATCCTTTAAAATACAGTGTAATTTTAAAATCTATTAGCAACTTTTATTTTCTAGAAATTTTCTACACCAACAATAGCTAGGATAGCGCTTTGGAATAGGTTGTAAGGCACACTCTCGAAAGCATCAAAACACACAATAGTATCTTGTGATAGGGAAAGAACAAATCCACTTGCTACATTTTGTCCTGGGAAGCCCTTCTAACACAAGGGTCAATCACGAGGTCACATTAGGGCTGACAGAGTTACTCACCCTTCTTTGTTGGTCTTAGTGTAGAGATTGCATGTATTAGTGGGGGTCACTTGAGAAAATAATCCTGTGGGTACCTTCTCAAGTTGATTTCGGTCTTAGATACCCTTCCCTTGTGCGTGGATCGAACTATGGATTGCTCCCCCAATCATCATTGTCGTAATTGGTAACCTTAGTGGCCTATATCTTTAGAGTATTTACAGAAGGTCACTGTGGAGGGGAAAGTCTTCACGGTACCTGGAATCGACGTTGGCCAAAATCACTCAGGATCCTTGGAGGGTATACCCACGATTATGTGTGGGAGCTTGCACCAGGGTGTAAGTCCGTTAAGCAGGTCATCAACGTAACTTTTACACCCGCTTTATCCCATCCCCTTCTTGTCTTGATTTCGCGACATTGGATTTCATCACCAACTAGTGACTTCGAAATAAGAAGGTTTGTTTGCGTTTATGATATCTAGATTTTATTAGTGAGTGTTGTTTGTTTCTCTAGTTGGCCATAGCTTTCTTTCATTATTTATTTGGTGTGGCCAACATTGACCCTCGCCGTTCACGTAGGATGAAAGGGTTACCTCCAAAAGATCCAAAAGAGTATACTCCTTTATTTCCTAACTCACCACAAAGTTCTCCTGAAGGAGCAATAAATAACGACGTAGCCTACTTGGGATGAACTTTTGGCACTCTTGAATGATTGGTTCACAACTTTTAAGCTTGTATTTGATTATTTACAAGGATTGAGAGTCTTCTTTACAAACTTTGCAAGTATTGTTTCTTGACTTCTTGTCGCAAGGGTATAATCTCAAGACTTTGTTCCTGGGTGCTTGTTTGATAAGTAGTTCTTGATTTCTTTTGAGTTTTGGATTTTTTTTAACTTTTGGATTGTTGATTGAATAAGAAACCAATTTTGTTTGTATTCGACAAAATGTTTTCTTATTTTTTCATTTTTTCTTGCATTGTGAGTTTGATTTGGGAATTAGTGTTGAGAGTGCTTTAGTCTTCTTAGACTATTATTTCTTTTTTGGATTATATTTCTGTTCTGATTTCAAAAAGAAAGGACTGAAGTTTATTCTTCTTTTTAGTAGTCTTTGTAAGACAAATTTTTCATTCACATATTTGGTGAAAAGAGAAAATTGGAAAAAATAGTTTTGATTGATTAGAATTCATATCATTCAAAGATTGAGAAATTGTGCTTTGTATCTTTTGTATTCTGGAAAAGAGAAACCTTCTCCCCACTGTAATTAGAGTTCATTGAATGACACATTTGAATTTCATATCTTCTTACATCTTATTGGGTCAAGGTCAGATATATCACCAGTTTCACTTTCGTTTCCCTTTCGAGTAAACAATAGCCTTTAAATTACAATGTAATTTTAAAATCTATTAGCAACTTTTATTTTCTAGAAATTTTCTACAACAACAATAGCTAGGATAACGCTTTGGAATAGGTTGTAAGGCACACTCTCCAAAGCATCAAAAAACACAATAGTATCTTGTGATAGGGAAAGAACAAATCCACTTGCTACATTTTGTCCCGGGAAGCCCTTCTAACACAAGGGTCAATCACGAGGTCGCATTAGGGCCGATAGAGTTACTCACCCTGCTTTATTGGTCTTAGTGCAGAGATTGAGTGTATTATTGGGGGTCACTTGAGAAGAAAATCCCCTGGGTACCTTCTCAATTTGATTTCGGGCTTAGATACCCTGCCCTTGTGCGTGGATCGGACTGTGGACTGCTTCCCCAGGCATCATTGTCTTAATTGGTAACCTTAGTAGACTATCTCTTTAGAGTCTTTACACGAGGTGACTATGGAGGGGTGAGTCTTCACGGTACTTGGAATCGACTTTGGCCAAACTCACTCATGATCCTTGGAGGGTATACCCACGATTATGTGTGGGAGCTTGCACCAGGGTGTAATTCCGTTAAGCAGGTCGTCAACGTAACTTTTCCACCCGCTTTATCCCAACCCTTTATTGTCTTGATTTCGTGACGTTGGATTTCATCACCAACTAGTGACTTTGAAATAAGAAGGTTTGTTTGCATGTGTGATATCTAGATTTTGTTAGTGAGTGTTGTTTGTTTCTCTAGTTGGCCATAGCTTTCTTTCATTCTTTATTTGGCACGGCCAACATCGGTCCTCGCTGTTCACGTAGGATGCAAGGGTTACCTCCAGAAGATCCAAAAGAGTATAATCCTTTACTTCCTAACTCACTAGAGGGTTCTCCTGAAGGAGCAATAAATAACAATGTAGCTTCTGAGATCAGAATTTCTACTCCATTGGAGGATCCATGCTTTCTGTAAATTCATTATTGAGTGTTGTACGAGATCCACTTTTGCTCCAGATAAATTCATTGGGAGATGTTGTTGTTGAAGATTATACTAGAATACCTACTAGACCTCACACCGAGTCTGGTGTAGATGATCCACCCTTTCAGAGTGAGTCGTTTAGAACTCCGATTCATACTGTTGGAACTTTTGATCCTAGCTCTTCTGGTCCTGTTCGTTCTCTTTGGAGAACCTCTTCGGGCACGATATTTTTGAAAAACTAGGAATGAGTCACTTACGTCAGAGGGCTTCTAATCAACCTATGACATCACATATGCCTATGAATTCCATTACTTATACAAGACCCTTGGATCATCTTATTGGCACAACTAGTAATGTTGTCACAGTCTTAGACCAATTGTTGGTTGGTTCTGATACAATTCTTCCTCTCCAGCTTGCTAGATCTACTATGGTCCCACAAGTTATCCCTGTTTCTACCAGAAGTACAGTAATCACTCAAGCTCTTATTGGAACACCACTTCCACTTCGATCAAATATGTCACTTCCACCTGGGTATAACACTCTAAATACTTCTATTGCTAATCCTGCCCAGAATCCATCCAGAGGGGTTAATCTTTTTCTTCATCCTTGGTATAATGCTGCTAGTAGTTTTGTTCCTACACCTACCCAGGTTCTCTCCGGGCGGCCTAGTATTCCTCCTCCACCTTCATTGGGAGGATCTAATCGTTCTGGCCTAAGTATCTCCATTCGAGTGGGAGGCACAAGTCATTCTGTCACTTCTGGTTTTCAAATTCCTATTGGAGGCCAACCTCAAGTTGGGATCCAATCTCAATTTGGGGGGAAACCTCAAGTTGGGGGGAAATCTCACGTTGCCCCATTGTACGGATAATATACCCTTGGATTATAGTCTCATCCTTGGAATTTTTCTTTCCAAGGCAATCAAAAACCTCCTACAGGGAAACCTCCTCAAGTTAATTATTTTGTACCCCTAATCACAGGAAACCATATCCAGGTTTGTTTGTGTGTCTGATATCTAGATTTTATTAGTGAGTGTTGTTTATTTCTCTAGTTGGCCATAGATTTCTTTCATTCTTTATTTGGTGCGGCCAACATTGACCCTCGTTGTTCACGTAGGATCCAAGGGTTACCTCTTGAAGATCCAAAAGAGTATACTCCTTTACTTCCTAACTCACCATAGGGTTCTCTCGAAGGAGAAATCAATAACTACGTAGCCTTTGAGATCAAAAGTTCTACTCCATTGGAGGAATCCATACTTCCTGTAAATTCATTATTGAGTGTTGTACGAGATCCACTTTTTCATCCGGATAAATTCATCAGGATACGTTGTTTCTGAAGATTATACTAGAATACCTACTCGACCTCACACTGAGTTTGGTGTAGACGATCCACGCTTTCAGAGTGAGTCGTTTAGAACTCCGGTTCATACTGCTAGAACTTTTGATCTTGTCCGTTCTCTTTATAGAACCTCTTTGGGACACAATATTTTTGAAAAACTAGGAATGAGTCACTTATGTCAGAGGGCTTCTAATCAACCTATGACATCACATATGCCTGTGACTTCCATTACTTATATAGTACCCTTGGATCATATTATTGGCACGACTAGTAATGTTGTCACAGTCTTAAACCAATTGTTGGTTGGTTCCCATACAATTCTTCCTCTCCAACTCTCAAGATATACTATGGTCCCACAAGTTACAGTTGTTTCTACCAGAAGTACAGTAATCACTCAAGCTCTTATTGGAACACCACTTCCACTTAGATAAAATCTATCACTTCCACCTGGGTATAATGCTCTAAATACTTCTATTGCTAATCCTGCCCAGAATCCATCTGGAGGGGTTAATATTTTTGTTCCTCCTCGGTATAATGCTTCTAGTAGTTTTGTTCCTACACCTACCTAGGTTCTCTCTGGGTGGCCTAGTATTCCTCCTCCACCTTCATCGGGAGGATATGATCGTCCTATCCCAAGTAGCTCCATTCGAGTGGGAGGCACAAGTCATTCTATCTATTTGGGTTTTCAAATTACTGTTGGAGGCCAACCTCAAGTTGGGATCCAATCTCAATTTGGGGGGAAACCTCAAGTTGGGGGAAAATCTCACGTTGCCCTAGTGCACAGATAGTATACCCCTGGATTACAGTCTCAACCTTGGAATTTTCCTTTCCAAGGCAATCAAAAACCTCCTACGGGGAAACCTCCTCAAGTTAATTCTTTTGTACCCCCTAATCCCGGGAAACCATATCCAGATTCTATGAATCATACTTGGGGTCAAGGTTTTCAATATAATGCTCCTTCCCAATGAAACTTACCTAATCAACCAAGTCAGGTTGGCTATTTGACTCAAAACCCTCCACAACCGAATTTGATGGGACCCTCTAACTATCTACATACTGCTTATGGTCCTATTGGTATACCTACGGGACTACCTTCTCATAACTACCAGTTTCCTCAAGTGAACAAACAACTGTCGTTTCTTGCTATTTTGGATTTACCAAATTTATCTAGGATTTTGAATGATCCTATCTTGAATTCTCCTTATTGGCTGGTCATACCTGCCAGTTACCATCAGACATTCTTAAGTTTGACGATCGATCAGGGGAAGATCTAAATAATCACGTCATGAATTTCCATCTTTGGTGTTCATCCAAATCCTTGATGGATAACTCCATTAGATTGTGTCTTTTCCAATGAACTCTTATGGGTTTAGAAGCCAAATGGTATATTGAATTGCCATGGGGATTCTTCAATGAATTCAACACCTTAGCTATGGATTTCTTAATGAATTACCAGCTACCAATCCGATACGAGTCAGGAACCAAATTTTTGAGTTCATTTAAACAATCCTCATCCACTCACATTTCCGATCATATTCATGAGTAGAGGAGGAGAAGACGCTTAACCAAAGTTCCCCTTCCTGATCAACTATTGGCCGAGTGGTTTACGAAGTTACTCATTGGTCCTATAGCCCGTGATGTTCCCATAGGTGGTTTCGTTACTGAAGAGAAGGCGATTAGTCATGCTCAATACTTGGATCTCGTTTATTCACAAACTTGCACACTATATGACTTGATCCTTGATGCTCCTTGCACGTCCACAAATCCAACACCAACACCTCAAGTAGCTTCTCATGTTTCTGATGGCGTGATTGGAAATTTTCACGTCGAGACTCAGTCTAAACAAGCCAGTCATTCCAATCTCAAGTATAATACTGCTAATGTACAAAATACATCTCCTCCAACCCCTTCTCCCGGTAAAACCTTTAAGGTTAATTCGGTTCAATCTACTCTTACCGGTAAAAATAAAAATAAAAAGAAAGGGAAGGGAAAGAATAAGGAGGAAAAACATAATAATCAACAATCCGATAAACCCAAGACTTAGCCTACTGAGGACAAAGAAAAGTGCAAACCTCGTTAACCTTGTCTTATTTGTGGTGAGGATCATTATATGAAAGATTTTCCATGACTTTCTGAGGTTACTAAGTTCCTGCAAGGGACCGAGACACCTCCTACACCTGCTGTTTTGTCATAACCTTTTCCTTCTCAACAGAAGGTCCAGTTGGTCATTCATGACCAACCTTCCTCCTCTACCACGTCTTATGTACTTATGTGTATTGGTGACTCCAAGAAGAACGAAGTTGCAGTCGCTACTCGAGACAAAGATTATTCACCTTCAAAAGAGAAAGTTGATGATTCACCACCTCCATTGGTTCAACCTCCTCCATCAACTTCACCTCCCAATTGTCCTCTTCATCTCGAACGACCGAGTCTAGATACAACTCTTCATCCTCCTCATAAGGGAATTTTTTGTAAGTCGTCGTTTAATCCTCATGCACGTGCTGCTCAAAACTACAGTATTGTAGAAGATCTTGCACGGGCACCTTCTGTGATGCTGGCTCTCGAAGTCCTTCAAAGTTGTCCTACGCAACAAAAGAATCTGTTAAAGGCTATTGGTGGAATTGATCCTACTGATACGAACTTGATAATATTTGACTTGGAAGATCATATTCCAAGGCTGCCTCCTCAATTAGCATTTCAAATACAAGTTATTGTGGAAAATAAGAATATTTGTGAAACCGTTATTGATGAAGGAGCCTCGACTTGCCTCATGTCTGTCACTTGTTGGAAAGCCATTGTATCTCATTCCCTTACTGAGTCACACAATACTCTTAAATCATTTAATGGTACAAGATTTAAACCTTATGGTGTTCTTCCTTCGTTATCTATTGCGTTAGAAGGCAAAGTAGTTACTGTTGAGGTTGAGGTCTTTGATGCACCTCTCAATTACAACCTTCTACTTGGCCATAGTTGGATTGATTCCATGCATGCAGTTGTTTCTACTCTTTTCCGTGTGATACGTTTCCCTCACCAAGGAAAAGTTGTTACTATCGATCAACTTTCCTTCTTTAATTTTGATTCTTGTACTATTAACATACCTTTTAGTGCAAAAACACCTATCAGTTATGAGAACGTCAATGTGGGTCTCTTAAAAGATTCATCATTAATGGGTACATTCCCCGTTCGACTACCTAATATTCCTACTCCTTTTTTCGCCTTGATTAACATGATATCAACCATTGTTGGTGAAATACCTAAGTCTTATGACCCTTGGATAGTAATTAGCTTTGACGATTGTCTTCATTATGGCGAGAGAATGCCTTTAATTCCGGTCGAATTGGATTATCAAGCTATTCAATTGACAACTCCCTCTCCTCATTCTCTCTTAGACACGTCTCTAGATCCGTTTAACATAGTTTTTCACACTGATGAGATGATCATGAAAGTCATGTCTCTGGAAGATACCACATGCGATGATGGACATCATTGTTCTATTCTCTTCCTGGAACCCGAGACCATAGAGAGTTACCAACGAATTTCGAATCCATCTACTGTTGTTACTAATTTCCCTGTTCTTGAACCAATACCCGATGTTTTGTATGAAGGGAACTTGGGTAACATTTCACCTACTATCCCTTTAGATATTTCTCTTAAACACGAAGTTGTGGAAAATGTTCACATCGGTGCCTCATGTTCTGCTGATGAGGTCCAAATTTATAAATCTCTTTTCCAAGAATTCTGTGACGTTTTTTTCTAGAGTTACGAAGAGATGCCTAGAATTGATCCAACTATTGTTGTACATGAGATTAAAACTTACTCAGACGCTAAACCCATTCGACAGAGAATTCACCCAATACATCCCCGTAAAGTTGCTGCTATTAAACTTGAAGTTGAAAACTTTGTTAAGCCAGTTTTGTCTATCTTGTGGCTTTGACTGATTGGGTGTCTAATCTTGTTCCAGTTACGAAGAAATAAGGCACGATCCATGTTTGTGTAGATTATAGGGATATCAACAAGGCTTGTCCCAAAGACAATTATCCAACCCCTTTCGTTGACCAGATCATTGACGAATGTGCCGAGAGTGAAATCTTCTCTTTGATGGATGGATTCTCTGGCTATAATCAGATCAATATTTTACCTACGGATCAACATAAGACTGCTTTTATCTACCCTTGAGGAACCTTTGCATACCAGAAACTACCTTTTAGTATCAAGAATGTTGGTGCGACTTTTCAATGCGCTATGTCTTATGCTTTTCACAATATTAAACACATTGTACAACCTTACCTAGATGATATACCGATGCATCTAGTGCATCATCAAGATCACCTGACACATTTACGGACCATTCTCCTACGCTGTTGCTATTATCGCATACAATTGAATCCACATAAATGCATTTTTTGTATGGATTCTGGACGACTTCTTGGTTTTATCATTTCTACACATAGGATTAAGGTGGACCCTCTGAAGGTTGAAGCTATTCTCAATCTTCCTCATCCTTCTACATTGCGCCAACTCTAAAGTTTGCAAGGGAAGGCAAAATTTTTATGCCTATTCATCCCCAACTATGCTGAATTAACGAAAGGTTTTACTCAACTTCTTAAAAAGGGTCATGATTTTGTATGGGATGACAATGCCAACAAGGCCTTTGAAGCTTTGAAACTTGCCTTAACCCGTACACCACTCTTATTTCCACTCGATTATAGTCGAGATTATTTCTTATGCTTAGCTGCTTCAGACTCTACCATCGCTATGTTTCTAGTCCAAGAGGACGATTCACATGATGAACATGTCATATACTATTTGAGTCGGAGTCTCACGACCTCCAAAACCAAATATTTTCATGTGGAGAAACTAGCCTTGTAGTTGTTTAAGTTGTTCAACGTTTTTGTCATTATATATTATTACGTGGAACCACCGTCATTTCTGATTGCAACCCTATGCAACACATCCTTACTCGACAATTGTTGGGGGGAAAATACTCCAAATGGACAGTGATTCTCCAGGAGGTTGATTTGGAATTTGAGCGTGCCAAATCAAAGAAATATTTGGTTTTTGCCGATTTGATATGTGACCTTCCCACTACTGAGACAAAAACTATGGTAGCAGATTCCTTTCCTGATGGGTCTCTCTTTCTGATCAGTTCTGATGACATATGGTATGGAGACATTATCATTTATCTCCAAACCCAAATTTTCTGGCCTGATCTTCCTAGTGTGGATCGTCGTCGTATTCAGTATCAATCCTGTCAATACATTATCCTTGGTGATACCCTTTACCGTCGTGGTATTGATTCCATATTTTGACGATGTCTAACCTACGATGAAGTTGAGAAAGATTTGAATGACTGTAATTCCAGATCATGTGGAAGTCATATGTCTAGGTATGCCACTGCCCAAAATATCTTACGAGTTGGTTACTTATGGCCTTCATTGTTTAAGGATTGCATTAATGTCGTCCATAAATACCATGCTTGTCAAACATATAACCATAAGATTTGATCTCATCCTGCTCCTCTTTACCCTGTAGTTTCCATTGGTGCATTCTCTAAATGGGGCATTGACTTCATGGCATGTAACCCTCGCTCGACCGGGGGGCATGGATACATCATCGTAGCCATGGATTATTTCACTAAATGGGCCGAGGTGATGCCTACATTTGATAATACTAGGAAAACTGAAGCGCTATTCATATTGAATCATATCGTTACTAGATTTGGTGTCCCTCAAGCCATCGTCACTGACCATGGTAGTCATTTTCACAATTTCATGATTTCTGAACTTACCGAGAAGTTGGGTCTTCAACATGAAAACTCAACACCTTAATATCCACAAGTCAATGGCCAAGTTGAAAAAATTAACAAAGTTACTACTACTTTGCTTCGACGAATGATAGGAATTCACAAGTCAAGTTGGCACAGGATGCTCTTCTCAGCATTATGGGCCTATTGGACATTTGTTAAATCTTCCACAGGGTTCACACCTTTCTAGGTAGTATATGGTATTGAAGTTATTTTGCCGATTTAATGTGAAATCCCATCTTTGAAACTAGCTGTCGAACTTCTCCCTAACACCTCAGTTGAAGAGGAACGTCTCTTGTATTTGATGTAATTAGATGAGACTCACCGTGATTCTTCCTTAGTCATTGAAACTTAGAAGAAGCATGTCAAATCTCAATATGACAAGCATATCAAACCATGTGTTTTTTCTGAGGGTGATTTGGTTCTTCTTTACGAATAAGATTGTGACTTATTAGGGGCTGGTAAATTCGAGCTCATGTGGTGTGGCCCTTATATTGTGAAGCGAGTGTTGGATAAAGGGTCTTATGAGTTGGTATATTATGATGGAATTCCTTTGAGTGAACCCGAAAATGGGATTTACTTGAAGAAGTACTATGTTTAAACTATTTTGCATGAGTGCTATGTATTTTTAGTGTATCATACTCTAGTGTTCTTTTTAAATTTTTGTTTTGCCTTTTACCTGCTTACCTTGCATTGTGCTTGGTTTCCAGATGTCAGTGTCTTCACTACCATATATCGGCTTTGCTGATGGTGCTAGTTGCAGTACTCAAAACCTAGCATCTACTGCAGGGGAAATTTATGCACCAACGAATGAGTTGATCAGTCTACATGGTGTTTTCCTTGGTCGTGCAACTAATAATATCACATAATACAGTGAAGTTATTGAATTATTAACCAACACGATTTCATTTGGCATCCGTCATCTTATTGTACGACTCGATTCACAGTTAGTAGTGTTGTAGTTGAGTAACATTTATTACATTCGAAGTCCTACTTTGTTAAGGGTATACTTAAGAATTCGCCTCTTGGAAAGAAATTTTGATTATATCGAGTATCAACATATTCCTAGATGTCTAAACACATTGACAGATGCATTGGATAACTATGTGCTATACATACATTTGGGACATTTATAAATCCAAACACACATTTAAAAAAAAGAAGACAAGTAAGCCAGTAGGAACTTTATATTAATAACAATAAAAGTTACAAAAAAGTATTTGTCCAAGGTCCAAAATATCAAAATGATGAAGCTAATGGCTTCATGTACAAAAGCATCAAGGATGTTTCTCGTTGTAACAAACAAATTCATGTGCTACTCTATGGAGCAGTCGACCAATAGATGCAGATATGCCAACTGTATGGCGTTGATAGTATTGAGGAAGTTTGTCCATCGTGGCATCAGAGATATTCATGGTTAACCCCTCTAGGTTCTGCTCAATTGCCTTGAGATACTTTATGACCACTCCTGCTACAACATCTCTCTCTCCTTTCCTATGAATGGGAGATGATCCTGGAGGATGATAAGGTGCCACATCTACACTAATTGAGAGCACTTGATTAGTCTTGGATAAATGAATTTTTTTTTTATATAATTAAAATATCAAAAACATCATATAATGAAAAGTTCCTTCTTACCTATGTCTCCCCACTGATATCCCTTAGGAAGAGATAAGTTAGGATCCCCACATAAGTATTTCCTGGTGTACGCATAGTCCTCCACCATGATTAGCTAATTTCTCAGCCATTGGAAGAAAACATCGTCATACTTGATGATAGGCATGCCACTGTGATGAGCCATCAAGTCCACCCATATTTTCATCTGTGAATATTGTGGAGAGGGTATGCCCCACTCCACTTGTAGATGTAAGACAAGGACCCTCTCCAAGAAGAAGGACACCAAAATGGACCTGTAACCAAACTGTTTCAACCGACCATTTCGACACTTTGTCAGTTGATTTTTCATGTTTTT
>JASDQU010684199.1:2982-21688 GCA_032191745.1 Picea mariana | reverse complement strand
GTAGGATTTACCTCAGCTTCAGTTTGAGGAGATGGGATTTCCCTTTGGGTAGTAGTCTCCTCTGCCTGTCTATCTTATATTTCCTATGGTGGTTCTTCATGGGATAATTCAGGTTGCTCTAGTTGTGGAGGTCTATTGTCCTCAATCAAGTTATCCCAGGTCAATTGAGTTTGACTCAGTGCCTTAATTGTTATTAATTTAACTAATTTATGGTGGCTGATAATAGTAACAGGGTCCTTAGATTTTTTTATTCTTAGAGCAACCTCATGTAATATGGCATTCAGAAAGAAAGATAGATTAAGTACTAACCGTTGTTTTAAAGCTGCCAACAATTTGAGGTGGCAAGGTTGAATTAGGTCATATTGTCCATCACAATTTATGTACCACTAAATTACCCCTGCAAGTTCCTTCCATGGTTCTCTGAGGGTACTGGGGTTGAGTCCTTTTCCTTTCTTATCCAATTCTTCCCTAGGGTCTGTGAAGGTTTCCACATCTTCCTTCAATGTTGTGTATCGTCCTGTCCACTAAATGCTCGTATTAGGGAGGCCTGTGACCTCTGCTAAGATTTTCGGGGTGACTGAGATTTGTATGCCCCGCACCATAGAGTTTCCCCCCTGTAGATTCTGAAAGAATTCAAGAATGACATTCGTGTCATATCCTTGCAGTCGATTGAAGTAATCCATCCACCCCAGCTGATGCAGGATGTCTCTCACTTGCTCTGTAAGCTTTAGTAAAGTAGGTTCCCTGTGTACACCTCTGCCACCCATTTTGTGAGAAAATATGGACGACTATCATTCCTGTTAGCAGAGGTGGTTAGACCAGATTTGGAGGGAAAATTATCGAGAATAGCAACTATCAGAGACATCAAGTGTATTTAAATGAAGGTATTGAGTACAATCATTACTATATGCATCAAGAAGTGTGTCGAGCGTCCACTCTCCCTATTAATAGAAAGGTCGACCTCGACCGTCAGCATAGGGAAGCATAATGATTGTAGGTATTGGTGGTGAAAAGTAATGATTGTATGGAGGCCGCCAATTGGGGATTAATGATTTATGTTTTAACAACTTATTTAATAGTAATCATTAAATGTTAATCCGCGTTGTGGAATTGAAAAAAACTGATACCTAAAATAATGCGTTAAGGATACATGTTTCGAATAAATTAAATCTTGTTCAATTAAATAATATCCCACATATCATAATGTTGTTACTTTTCCTTGTTATTTAATACAACCGAAACGATAGCCTCGTGATTGACTGAAGGAAATCTAGAGAGATAGAGAAACTTGGTGTGTTAAGGTAACTTCCATACCACAGGCAGAGCCATTTTTTCCAGCAGGCATCCATAGCCTCGACAGGGTTGCCTTTTAACCCAAAGATGAGCCTGTATCCTTGATACTTGTTTGAATCATATTTTCTAAAAAGACCATTATCTTGGTTTGGTAGCCATAGTGATAATGCCACTCACTAGATTGTAACTTAAGTGATCAAGCCGGCTCGTGATGAGACCTCTTGTCCTTTGACAAAAAGAGAATGTCAAAGGCCATTGCCCTGGTGTGGTGGCCATAGTGGGAATGTCACTTAGGTTATTATCCTATGATCATGGTAGGATGGCTCGTGATGAGACCCCCTATTCTTTGTGGAAAAGAGAAGGAAAGGAAAAAAAAATTGTTGATAGATGTATAATTTTTATTTTTTTATTTTTTATTTTTATTTTGGGAATTTTTTTTTTGTTTTTTTTTAATTTTTTAAGTTTTTTTGAAAAAGACCATTATCCTGGTTTGGTATCCAGATGATGATAATTCCACTCACTAGAGTGTAAAATAAGTTGGCTCGTGATGAGACCTCTTGTCCTTTGACAAAAAGAGAATGTCAAAGGCCATTGCCCTGTTGTGGTAGCCATAGTGGGAATGTCACTTAGGTTATTATCCTATGATCGTGGTAGGATGGCTCGTGATGAGACCCCCCATTCTTTGTGGAAAAAGAAAGAAATTCTATTTATTTATTATATTATTGTATGAAGGGAGGCTCATATACTCCTTAAGAGTAAGGGATGGTGTAAAGAAGTGTAAGGATACCAAGTAAAAGTGTGTTTTAGATTCCTTATTAGTTATAAACATGAGGTATCATTTAAGTGTAATATATAAGGGAAAAGAAACGAATTATGGTGGTTACAGATTATGAGCAAGGTTTAAGATATTTTGAAGGAAGTGATCCGAAAAGCAATTTGATAAGTTATGGGAGATAGTCCACAAAATAATGATGGATCATTAGAAATAATGCTAATGAAAAATTATTTTGGTGAAATTTGTATGCCAAAAGAAAGGTTTAGTGTTTTATCGGTAAGGAAGGAACGAAAAAATGAACAATAGGTGTACAAAAAAGAATAACAATTGTTTCGTTCAAAGGAACAACAGGCACAAAAGGAACAAAAATTGTTCCGTTCAAATGAACAGCAAGTGTGCAAAAGGAACAACAATTGTTCCATTCAAAGGAATAGTATGCACGCAAAAGGAACAAAAATTGTTTCGTTCAAAGGAACAACATGCGCGCAAAAGGAACAACAATTGTTCCATTCAAAGGAACAACAGGCGCGCAAAATGAGCAGTAATTGTTCCATTCAAAAGAACAATAGGCGTGTAAAAGGAACAACAATTGTTCCGTTCAAAGGAACAGCAAGCGCCCAAAAGTAACAACAATTGTTCCATTCAAAGGAACAACAGGCGTAGAAAAGGAACAACAATTGTTCCGTTCAAAGGAACAGCAGGCGTGCAAAAGGAACAACAATTGTTCCGTTCAAAGGAATAGCAGGCGCCCAAAAGGAACAACAATTGTTCTATTCAAAGGAACAACAGGCGCGAAAAAAGAACAACAATTGTTTCGTTCAAAGGAACAGTAGGTGTGCAAAAGGAACAACAATTGTTTCGTTCAAAGGAACAACAATCACGCAAAAGGAACAACAATTGTTCTGTTCAAAGGAACAGTAGGTGCACAAAAGGAACAACAATTGTTCCGTTCAAAGGAACAATAGGTGCGCAAAAGGAACAAAAAATGTTCCATTCAAACCATCTGAATTTGTAGAAACCTGGTATGTATTTTTCTTGAATTCAAGGTCGATTCATCAAAAAAAAAAAAAACTAAACAAAATTATATACAGTATATACAGTGTTAGAAGATTTCAATATTTATGGAGTTGGGGTGGCTATATTACCTTCCCAGCCAGTCAAACTTTGAATCATAGGGTCCTTACTTACCTCCTGGTAGAAAGATTCTTTTGACAACGGCCGATGATAGAGTCATAGCCGGTGTCCATTGACCCAAAATGAAGATCCGGACTCGTCGATGGTGCTTAACATAATTGTGCCATTATCATGGACTTCACTGATTTTGTATGGTCCTAGCCATCGTGTCTATAATTTTCCCGAAAAATCCTAAAATCTAGAATCATAGAGGAGCGCCCAGACTCCTTTTTTAAATATTTTTTTATTTATATGCTTATCGTGCCAGGTCGATCTCTATTGCTAAATAAAAGTTGTGTGCTCTATAGAAGACATGCGTGCTTCATCCAATTCATTGAGTTGTTGAAGGCATTGTTTATGTGCTTTTGTAAGATCCAATCCGATTTCTTGGGCCATCCTTAGAGTCTTGATTTCAAACTCGATTGGGAAGATGGCTTCTTTGCCATAGACTAAATGGTAAGGAGAGTAGCCAGTGGTATTACGCCATGTTGTGTGGTAAGCCTCTAAGGCGTTTGGGAGCTCAGAAGCCCAATTATGTCTATTTGTTGAGATAGTCTTTGTCAGGATTGCCTCCAGGACTTTGTTGGTGCTTTCCACTTGTCCATTTTCTTATGGATGATACGGAGAAGTAATTATGTGTTTGATATGATAATTATATAGGGTGGTGGTGATTCTATAAGCTATAAATTGTGACCCCCCATCAGTAATTACCTCTCTTGGTACTCCATAGCATACGAATAATTTGAAAAGAAATTTGATGACTACTTATTCTATTGCATTTGGCAAGGCTTCTTCCTCTACCCATTTATTCATGTAGTTCGTTGCGACTAGAATATAGGCCTTCTGATTTCACTTTGGATTGAAGGGGCCAATGAAGTCTAGTTCCCATCTCTCAAATGGTTCTGTGACTACTTGCTCTTTCAAAGGCATTTCATCAGCCTGACCTGGTTTCCCCATCCATTGACAACTATCACAGGTTTGGATGTATTTCTTCGCATCTATGAATATTGAGGGCCAATAATAGCCTATCTGTAGAATTTTGTGTCCAGTCCTATAGACTGCAAAGTGCCCACCACAGGGCTCATCATGTCCATCTTTTAATATGTCATATATTTCATCATCTCGTATGCATTTACGGATCTGGAGATCAACTCCTATATGGAAGAGATATCCGCTGATCAAGGTGAATCGTGTGCTACGCTGGAAGATCATCTTTCTTTCTTTTGATGAAAGATGTGTCGGTAATCTTCCTGCTGCCATGTAATTTTCCACGTCAGCGTACCGAGGTGGATTTGTATTAACAACAAACAGATGCTCATCTAGAAATCGGTCTTCGATTGTTAAGGAGTCATCTGTTTTGGGTATGAGGGATAGGAAGTCTGCGACAAGGTTTTCTCTCTCAGGTCGATCTTCGATGGTGATATCAAATTCCTGCAATAATAACAACCATAGAGTGACCCATCCATTAGTAATTGGTTTATTAGCCAGATATATGATCGCAGAATGATCAATATACAAAATGTCTGGATAGCCTGTTATATAATGACGAAATTTATTGATGGCATGTATAACAGCTAAAATTTTTTTCTCTGTTACTGTATAATTAAGTTCAGCTGGATTAAGATTCTTGCTAATAGAATAGATTACGTAAGGTTTCTTCTCCTCCTCCTGTCCAAGGACAACGCCTATGGCAATATCTGATGCATCGATGGATATGTGGAATGGTATTTTCCAATTTTCCCCCCTCAACACCGGTGTTGTTGAGATCAACTTTTTGAGTCCTGCAAATGCCACATCACACTTGTCAGACCACTAAAATTCTACATTACTAGTCAAAGCATGTAAAGGTGTAGCAGTTTTTGCAAAATTTTCCATAAACCTACGATAGTATCCGGAAGCGCCAAGGAAACTACGTACCTCAGTTTGTGTGTGTGGTGTGGGTAGATTAAGGATTACCTCTATCTTTGTTGGGTCTACCCTAATTCCATCTGTAGAGATATAGTGCCCTAGTACCACGCCTTTTTTCATCATCATGTGACACTTTTTGTGGCTTAAACATAACCTGGTCGCGATACATCGTTCTAGTATTTTCTCTAGGTTATTCAGTGCTTGATTGAAGTCATCGCCATAAGGAGTGAAATCATCCATATAGACTTCAAGTCCTTCATTGATCAGATCAATGAATATGCTCAGGATGGCCCTTTGAAAGGTGGTTAGAGCATTATAAAGTCCAAATGGTAATACTCTGTATGCAAAGGTGCCCAGGGACATGTGAATGTGGTTTTATCTTGATCTTCTAGGGTGATCTAAATATGATTGTACCCGCTACAACCATCTAGGAAAGAAAATAATTTCTTTCCTGCCAAAGTATCGAGGACTTGTTCAATGAAGGGAAAAGGGAAGTGGTCTTTTTGATTGGCTTTGTTAAGTTCCCTATAGTCAACACAGATGCTCCATTTCCCATTTTTCTTTGGGACGATCACTAGTTGGGAAACCCATCGATTATCTGAGATGGGATATATAAAATTTACGTCCAACAGTTTTTGTAATACTTATTTAATGATATCCCTGAGATGGGGATTTAATCTTCTTTGTGGCCAGTGGATAGGTCGAGCCTCTTTGTCAACATAAATGTGGTGTGTACAAAGTTGTGGATCAATACCTTTCATATCAGAATATTCCCATGCAAAAGCTTGCTGGTATTTGGAGAGGACATGAATTAACTTTTGCTGTTGTTGTTCATCTAAATTGGCATTGTTGTTTAGAGGCCTCCCGGGTGCGATCTCAACTAGTTTGTTGTTATGAATGGTCATAGCTAGAATTTGTTGTTCCATTAAATTTTCCAGCAGGCCCCCCTGTGCTTCACAGTCTAGACCAGCTTGGAGCATCTGGGAGGCTGGGTTGCTCATGGTGTTCAGATTATTGATAAACCCACTGATTACGTCATGCTCTAATTGATTTTTAAGTTTGAGGGCTTCTTCCTACATAAGAGGGGCTCCTAAATCCCTCTCTGGGTATCGTGGTGGTGGCAATTGTGGATATATGAAAGTTGGACTAGGTTTAGCAGGAGGATATAAAATGAGGTTCTTCGTGATACCCCCTCTAGCGATTGTCATATTTTATGTTTGACATCCTATGTACGCATCTGTTGCTGCAAGCCATGGCTTGCCCAGTATCAATGAATGTCCTTCAAGTCCACCTTTTGGATTGATGATGAAGAAGTCCGTCAGATATTCCCAAGAGTCGACGAAGATGGATATATCATGTAGTGTGCCAATTGGTCGAACTATCGATTGGTTTGCCAACTTCAGTATTATTACTGTGGGTTTGAAAAAGTTAAAACCCAAGGTATTGTAGGTTTCCATAGTCAGGATGTTGATGGTTGTTCCCAAATCAACTAGTGTATTGGGAAAAGAGCAACCCTATATCTGAACTGTTACTATGGGATTCCCCAGATCTGCATATTTAACTGCTTCTTGTCTACCTAAAATTAGATTAGATAAGGCTCCTACCACGTGGACTGTTGATGATGGATTTTTAATTTTTATGATGGGTTTTCTCCCACATAGATATTTGATTGTTTTTGCATAGATGGGGATGTCCTGAAGAGCTTGCAGGAGTGGAATCTTGATATATAAATTCTTGAGTTCCCCTACAAGGTCGAAGATGGGATATATAGTCGATTTTTCTATCATCAATCTTTCAGGGAATGGAGGGGAGGGTGTTGTACCCTTATCAGGATCTTGTGATTCAACTGTGTCTCCCCCATGCTTGACTTCTTTTGTTATTTCCACAGTTGGAGGTGTTATTATTGGTTGTTTCTCCTGCTCTTGAAAAACATCATTTTCTTCAGGCGATATTATTCGTCCTAACCTTAATCGTAGTTCGTTGCACCCTACCGAGCTGATCTCTCCTTCTCCATTTTCCCTAATCTAGATGATTTGAGCTAGTCTGTTATTTGGATTTGGATAAGGTTGGGCTGGTAGTTGAGGGCGCAATTGGGATTGCATATTTTGGGACAATTGAAGTGGGGCTTCTAACGTAGGTTGAGTTTGAGGGGCCATCCCCATGGGTTGATTATTTATCCCCACAGGGCGCTACCAATTCTGATTCCAATTTGGGTTCTGGGTAGTCATGTTGGGCCACTATCAAGGGTAAATGTTGTTATTGGAGTTTTGCCAGGATGAGGTGGGATATTCTGAGTTAGGCTAGGTAGAAGTTGTTGTTGGATGATTCTTCCAAGAAGGGATTGCAGTGGGCTGGTTTTGCCAAGGGGGATTTGTAGGTGGATATTACTGGGGTTTCCAGTTTTGATTAGTAAACTGCTGACCCTACCATGTGCTACCAGGAGCTTTCTAGTTATATTTCCCAGAGAAGGAAGAGAAAGGGTCTTGTAATGTATTTGGGGGTCAATTATGCCATTGATGACGTTGAGCCATTGGATATAATGGTTTTGTTTCTTCTTCTACTTGCCTAAAGACAACTTTCGGTGTAGGAAGTGATGAGCATTGTTTTGTGTCATGATCCTTGGTGCAGATAGCGCAAACTTGGACCATGTCCAAAGGGCAATCCCTTGGGCCATGTTTCCTTCTGCACCTGTGGAAAAATATGGCTAACATTTGTTCTTCTTCTAGTTTTTTTTGTGTGGCCTGCAACACATCCAATTGTGTAGTCAGAGTGATTAGAATGTTTGTTTTAAAGTTTTTTAAGAGATTACCAACTTCAGCTTGAGTAACACCCCCGCTGGTAATATTGCTATTTTTGGTGAAGGGGTCATGTATCCCTGATCTGGTCTGTGAACTTCCTCTGGAGCACCTGATGCACAATAGGACAATGTCTTCATAAGTTTCTTGATAAATATCATCTTTCCCCATTAAATTCAACATTTCTACCCATTCATCTTTCATACCTTTAATCAAAGTTTCCATAAGTACTTCCCCTGGTAGCGTGCCATGGGTGATCTTTGTAAATTATATTGAAATCTCTCTACATATTCTTCTAATGATTCATTTCCTTTTGCAGTCATTTGAAAGATTTCATCTTTTAAGTCTCTGGTTCTACAATAATCCTGATATCTTGTCAAGAAGGCTTGTTCCATTTCATCCGATGAGTTTATAGTTCCTCCCCCTAATCCCATGAACCACGTAGAGCTGATCCTTTCAAAGTGGAGTGGAACAATTTTAATTTTGGGGGTTCAGAGGTGTAATCATATCCTCTACATAGGACATCAAATTCAAATAAGAATGTGTCCGGATCTTCTAAGATTAATCCATGAAAGGTTGGCAGGTTTTGTAGGGGAATAGCCTTCATGGGGGCATTGGTAATTGGATCAACTATCAGATATTCCAAAGTGGAAGTCTAGGGATGTGGTGGATTTGGTTGTGCCATTTGATCGAAAATATGCAAGAAATCTTTAGGGATTTCTTGATCTGGATATTTTATTTGAATTGATTGGTTATCTGATCTTCTAGGGGATCTGATTGAACTCTGTTTGTTTGGAATTTCAGGTATGCCTTCTTCTTTTGCAGGAGATTCGGGATTGGGTGGTGGGTTTGTCTTAGTTATCCCACTAGTTTCTCCTTCTCCTTCCTCCAGGTTATAAAAGAGTCCCTCTCTTAAAGGGTTGAGGGGTAGAATATCTGTGATCTAAAATCTTAGCTCAGTCCCTTAAGTTTTGCTATGAATCTCGGCGTGGGAAGTAGTTGGTAAAGCTTCCACCTAAGGGATTCAGGTGGATCCTTTTCTAGTTCCAACTAAGGCTTGAGATCCTGCTTTTTGGATGATGTCATCCATGAAAGTACTTCTTCCAGGGAGCACTGAGCACTGGGGTTTGGTAATTTTTGGTGGAGGCTTTGGTTTTTCAAGATATTTCTTCTTAGTCATACACATGTCACACAACAAAAAGGAAAAAAATTGAAAAGGAAAAAAAAACACCTATGTAACCTCTTAATGTGTTAGCTAGAGGTAGGTGCTAGTATAAGCATCTTACTTATTGCCTACATAGGTTCTTACCTTCCATATTCAATACCTCATCCTCCAGAGGCACAATCTATGCTACCTTTGACATTCTTCCCTGGCAACAGTGCCAAAATGTTGAGCTCTAAAGATGTCTAAAAACAACCTTAGTTTAACATTAATTTATCAACCTGAGGATTCGTCTTTTATCTCAAAGAACATTGGCAAGGCTATGCAGATAGCTTATAGATGCTAAAATCATGTAGCAAAAGTAGATCTGAGTTTGTCAACAATCAAGTTCCTCAAACATTCATTAAAGATTCTAGGGATTGAAATCTAAAGCTATGCAAAAGGAAAGGAAAGGAACTAGCTAATCTATTGGATTCATTCTAAGAGCAGTAATTGAATCTAGATAAAGGCTTGCAAGAATTGCTATCATTATGAATTAGAATTTCTGAAAAGAAAAGGGTGAATTACTCTATCTATGGAAAGGAACATAGACTATAATCTAACTGAAAAGAGACAACAATCATATTTCTCTTGAAAGGAACAACAACTATATTCTAGCAGAAAGGAACAACAAATGTAAACTAATGAAAGGAACAACAAATGTGAACTTATGAAAGGATCAACAAATGTGAACTTATGAGGAACCTTCACGCATCAAATCTCACTAATGGGAATTAGAAAAACAATCATTAAATACTTCAGGGAATATCTACTTCTTCAAATTGACACGAAACCATCAACACACTTATGTGTTTGTTAACTACTATAAAAGAAAATTGAATCACAAGACAGAATTTGAGTTGATACAATTACAAATCGAACAGTAGCTCCTTCAGACTGGGCCCTTGGTCCTTAGAAGCACTGTTATTAAAAACTCAGTATATAAAAATGGAAAAACTGCTTGAGGCTTTTATTAATTTCATAGCTAGTACAACATTTCTACAAAATCTGCTAACGCATAGCAATTCTATATTCTCTATTCTTGAGGGAAAAATCTCTCTTTTCTTCAATATCTAATTACCCCTTATATGTTACAATAATTTGGGTAAATTAATCTATCCTGAGGATCGAGAGATCCTCAGGATTGCTTTACTATTACAATGAGTAACTCAATTATCCTTAAAACTGCTTTGCACCATAAAGTCTTCAACATCCAATAGCTTGCGCATCTTCAAGATTCCCCTTGCTATCTTGGGTTCGACAATATTTAACCAATCCTGCAATAAAACCAGACAATTCCAATCATATTTAGAATCTATGTAATCTAATCTCCAACAATCAACTCTAAAGGGTATATTATTCATTTTCTATTCTATTTACTTCTAAATAACCAAAAAGACGATCAAAATGATATCATGAAATGTGTGAAAAAGGAAGATATTTATACCTTTTTCATAACCTAACAGTTTGGAGGACACAAAACAATAGAAGTGCAATGTTGAGACAACCACCCCATTGGTTGTCTTGTCAATTTGTATATTGCGAAATTATGGATGCTATTTGTAGGGAATGGAAGAATAGATGCCCAATTTTGAGCCCGCCAGCCCCAGAACCCACAATCCAAAAAGTGGCTAAGTATGGAATGTGGGATCCGTTTATGCTCTATAAAATCTCATGTCCATACTTTATAGAAGTACATATTTAGTATGTATTACTCATTTTTCCGAAATTTTCTAGGTACTGAAGTTGGCGGATTCACACCTTCAGATTTCTCTTTCTTTTATATCACCAGCCCGACTAACCACTTCCCTGTTTCATATTGTACAAAATTTTTGTCTTGTAGTTTTCCAAATAGGCGAGTTACCGAATAGGCAGGTTCAATATTGATAATTTATGTAATTAAATCTATGTAATTGAATTGTACAATATTAATATTTAATATTAATAATTTAGTATTTGAAAATCATGTTTTTTGATAATGTTAGATAGTTGATAGGGATGACCATCTGTAAACAATGGCAATATTGAGCCTGCCAGTCCTAGAGTATGTCTATCAATTTGTATATCATGGAAGTCTGACTGCTTCTTAGAGGACACACAACAATAGAAATGCAATGTTGAGCTAGCTAGCCCACAAATCCGCTTGTCAATTTGTATATCCCAGAACTATGGGTGTTGTTTGTAGGGAACAGAACAATAGAGGCCCAATTTTGAGCCCACCAGCTCGAGAACCCATGATCCAAAATGTGGCGAAGTATGGAATGAGGGATTTGTACATGCTCTATAAAATCTCATGTCCATAGTTTATAAAAGTACATATTTATTATGTATTACTCGTTTCCTCTGAGTGTTGTTTGGAAGAAACAGAACAATAGAAGTGCAATGTTGATCCAACCAGAATAAGAACCCGCGATCCAAAATGTGGCGAAGTATGGAATGCAAGATCCGTACATTCTCTATAAAAATATCATGTCCATACCTATAAGAGTACATACTTAGTTTGTATTGGTCATTTTTCGAAAACTTTCTAGGTGCAGAAGTTGGTGGATTTACGTCTTCAGATTTCACTTACTTATATATCACCATCCCGATAGACCACTTCCCCATTTCATATTGTAATAAACAAATATAAACTGTCTGAAGTCCAATTGTGCTATCATATCTACACGAGGCCCTTAAAATTCAAATAGTCGACAAGTCCACTTGTCAATTTGTATATTGCAGAACTATGGGTGTTATTTGTAGGGAAAAAAACAATAGAGGCCCAATTTTGAGCCCACCAGCCCAAGAACCCATGATCCAAAAAGTGGCTAAGTATGGAATGAGGGATATGTACATGCTCTATAAAATCTCATGCCCATACTTTATAAAAGTACATATTTCGTATGTATTACTCGTTTCTCAGAAAATTTCCAGGTGCGGAACTTGGCAAATACACATGTTCAGATTTCCACCCACTTTTGTATCACCAGCCCAACCGACCTCTTCCCTGTTTCATATTATACAAAATTTTTGGAACACAAGTTTCTAAATATGCGGTATTTTCTTTTAAATAAGATATTTAACATCCTTTAATAAATTTATGTAATTAAATTGTACAATATCAATATTTAATATTAATACTTTATTATTGAAAATAATATTTTTAGGTAGTGTTAGATAGTTTATAGGGATCACCATCCGTAAAAAATTGCAATCTTGAGCCCGCTAGCCTTGGAGTTCGTCTATCAATTTGTATATCATGAAACTCTGATTGTTGTTTGGAGGACACAAAACAATAGAAGTGCAATGTTGAGTCTTCTAGCCCGCAAGCCCACCTCTCAATTTGTATATTGTGGAACTCTTGGGTGCTATTTGTAGTACACATAACAATAGAGGCCCAATTTTGAGCCCGTGAGCCCGAGAACCCATGATTCAAAAAGTGTCTAAGTATGGAATGAAGGATCCATACATGCTCTATAAAATCTCATGTCCATACTTTATAAAAGTACATATTAATTATATATTACTCATTTTTTCATAAAATTTCTTGATACAGAAGTTGGCAGATTCAAGTCTTCAGATTTCAGTTACTTTTATATCACCAGCCCAACCGACCGCTTTCCTGTTTCATATTGTACAAACATTTTTGGCTAATTAAATTGTACAATATCAATCTTTAATATTAATAATTTAGTATTGAAAATAATGTTTTAGATAATGTTAGATAGTCTATAGGGATTACCTTTCATAAACAATCACAATCTTGAGGTCGACAGCCCTGGAATCCGTCTATCAATATGTATATCGTGGAACTCCGAGTGTTGTTTGGAGGACACAGAACAATAGGAGTGCAATGTTGAGCTAGCCAGCCCGCAGGTTCGCTTCTCAATTTGTGTATCGTGGAATTCTGGGTGTTATTTGTAGGCCACAGCACAATAGAGGTCCAATTTTGAGCCTGCCAACCCGACAACCTATGATCCAAAAAGTGGCTAAGTATGGAATGACGGATTCGTACATGATTTATAAAATCTCATGTCCATGATTTATAGAAGTACATATTTAGTACGTATTACTCATTTTTCGAAAAATTTCTAGGTGTGGAAGCTGGCAGTTCATGTCTTTAGATTTCACTTAATTTTATATAACCAGCCTGACCGACCGCTTCATTGTTTCATATTGTACAATTTTTTTTGTCTAATTAAATTTTACAATATCAATATTTAATATTAATAATTTATTATTGAAAATAATGTTATTAGATAATTTTACATAGTTGATAGGGATTACCATCCGTAAACAATCGCAATCTTGAGGCCGCTAGCCCTGGAGTCCATTTGTGAATTTGTATATCATAGAACTCTGAGTTCTATTTGTATGAAATGAAACAATAAGAGTGCAATGTTTACCCAACCATCCCGCGGGTCCGCTTGTCAATTTGTATATCATGGAATTCTTGGTGCTATTTGTAGGCCATGAAAAAATAGAGGCCCAATTTTGAGCCCGCCAGCCCGAGAACCCACGATCCAAAAAGTGGCTAAGTATGGAATGCAGGATCCGTACATGCTCTATAAAATCTCATGTTCATACTTTATAGTACACATTTAGTATGTATTACTCATTTTTTGAAAAATTTCTAGGTGCAGAAGTTGGCATATTCACATCTTCAGATTTCACTTACTTTTATATCACCAGCTCGATCGATCGCTTCCCCATTTCATATTTTACAAATGTTTTGGCTCACGGTTTTTTAAATAGGTGATTTACCAGATAGGTGGGTTCAATATTGAGTTTCCATTGTTCCGCCACTTGCAAACAACACCATGGCTTCCGCGATCCACAAATTAACAAACAAATTGAAATAAAAGAATATATACTATGCGAAGTCTAATGGAACAATCATATGAACGAGAGGACATTAAAATTCAAATTATTCATTGTTATACCTACGGTGAAGGTAGCTGTACAAAGACTTTACTTAAACATCCAAAAAAAAAAATTCTTGTAACTTTTCATTCCTTCTTTTATACAAACAGATCCTGGAAACTATAAACAACGTTCATTGTATACATTACTTGATTGAAGAACTTTTTAACATGTTTAATGCACTCCATAGTTACTATTATGACTGATTCTTGCTTCCGAAAATTGCCATTCACTTTCTCTTTTCCCTCTGCTTTCCCTTTATTTACATACTCGTTTTTCGGAAAATGTATAGGTGTGGGATTTGGCAGATTCACATCTTCAGATTTCCATTGTTACTTTTATATCACCAACCCTACCAATTGCTTCCCCATTTCATATTGAACAAACTTTTTGAATCACGTGTTCTTTCATAGGTGGGTTCAACATTGCGTTTTGATTTTTCCGCCGCCTGCAAATAGCACTCGGACTTCCACGACTTACAAATTAGAAAAAAAATTCCCCTTCATCTCCTATTCTTTTTCTTTCTGTTTACTAGGTCTTTTTTCCGAATGTCTCATGCTTTTATATATAGAACCCAAAGTTCAACAATATACAAATTTCCCTCTTGACATTGCACTTTCTTTGTTCCCATACGCACAAACAACACCCAAAATTCCACGACATACAAATTGACGACCGATATCTATCACTGATATGCAATATGACCATCGACCCCTCATGTCTCCTAGGTATATCTTCTGCCGTTTTTTTTTTGTAACTCGCATGACCACTTTCCATACTTGGGAATTTCTTGGAATCTATTTCGCAGGTGGGTGGGTGGACGAAATGTACTATTCTTGGTCATAATTCGCCATCACCGCTACCTTCGTACTTATTTCCAAATATGCAATAATTAAGCTTTAGTGATAGTAGTTCATCCTGCAGGAATCGTTAACATTGTCATTAATGTCCAGAAGGCCAGAAAATATTTGTCATTACTATGAATTAAACCAAGATTTGCGGAGAAGAGTGTTATCCTTTCCATGTATTCATTTCAAACATGAGAAATTTGTTTCGTGCACCGATGGGTTGGTTCCTTTAATAAATCTCTAATTCTTAATATCTCTTCGTCGTCTCTGCCACCTTCACACTTTTTTCTAAATATTCAGTTAGTGAGCTTTAATGGTAACAACTCATTCCACACAAACCCTAGAGATTGTCATTGATCAATGAAAGGCTCGAGGAGATATTCCATTGATACACGTTAAACCATAATTTGCGGAGGGTTATATTATCCCTCCCAAATTTTCATTTCAAACATCATATGAAGGAAACGAAAAATTTTCATTAACTTATGGCAATAGTTCTGTCCAGATATAGTAAACACATTCGGGCATAATGGCCAAAGGTTCCATTATTCCAGAGCATATTCTTACTACTCATCTCCTTCCGCCTAGGAGAAAAAAAGGAGATGGTCCCTTGGTACACTAAGAGATATATTTCAAGCCAAATAATTCCAAGGCAACCCTGCTTGTTCAGAGAACCTGCCAAATTGCATAGATGCCTGGAATAGAGGTTGATGTCATGGATTCTGAGCTAGAAGAATATGATTTGATGGGAGATGATATGACAATGGATGATGGCAATGTAGAAACTATTCCCACTCCTACACCCAAATTGAAATCAACCATAATGGGCAGAACTTCCCAGTGCAGCGATGGCGGTCCTGACAACACCAAAAGGAGTTTCAGAAAAGAAACCGATGATGAACACAACAGTCGCTTTGCAGCTCAAAAGTAGGAATTCCAGAGGTCCAAATTAGTTTGTTCTGGGTGAAAGACTTTCACTATAAATAAATGATATGTTCAAGATCCCAAAGATATATTTCAAGACAAAAAAATATTCACTTGCAGGACTACTGTCCTGTTCTATGGATATACAATTAACAACTTCAGGAATGAGGACCAGAACTCTCACTGGTGCAAGGCATATTCCTACTAGTCATCTCCTTCCACCCAAAATGGACTAATTTGGGCCTCTGGAATTGCACATGCAACCTGTGTCCTTGAAGTCTTTTTGAATATGCAGAGGAAGTTTCTAGTTGTGTCCTAAATTTCAGTTAAGGGTTATTCTGCCCTCCAACATTTTTTGTCTTCTTCCTCACGGGAAGCTTCTAAAAACTATCAATTTTACCACAGGATGATTCATCGAGGAGAAAACTGCAAGGATCCTGCATATTTTGGATCCCGTGTATGTGTTTGTGGCAGATACATTCAATGTTTTGGCTCGAAGAATTGGGTCCACTTTCTAAGGATAGATGTACAATACTCAGAGTGTTTTTGTTTTTTTTTTCAAATGGATTTACTATTAAAAAAAAATTCCTTGGAGTCTTCGTTGTTGCTTCTTTTCTAGAATTAACACCTACTCTCATTGGCATGGTTCAGTTGTCTCGTAGTTCTTAGATATTGTATTTACTTAGGTAATTTTTTATAATATGGAACATATAACAATTATATGAAAATGTATTGTGTCAATCCACCAGGATTTTATGCAAACAAAAAATGGATTACACACAGTTTCAAACCAACATTCAATTCTATTCGCAATACAGATAGAACATAGTAATACCAAAGTAGAATTTTGTATCAAAATCGTCATTCTTGTTTCTATACATGAAATTATTAAGTTTTAATGATAACAAACCATAATGCAAGAAGTTTAATACTTAAATTAATATGTTATAGTCATGGAAGAATGTATCAATAACACACTTACACCCACACGTTCCAATAAAATCTAATCTTCAACAAAGCATTTGCTGACAATTAGTAGAAACTAAAGTTTAATACTTAAGTTAATATGTTACAGTCATGGAAGAATGTATCAATAACACACTTACACCCACATGTTCCAATAAAATCTAATCTTCAACAAAGCATTTGCTGACAATTAGTAGAAACTGAAGTTTAATACTTAAGTTAATATGTTACAGTCATGGAAGAATGTATCAACACCCACATTTTGCAATAAAATCTAATCTTCAACAAAGCATTTGCTGACAATTAGTAGAAAATGATGGTTTTGCAACAATGGGGCTTGTTTGAAACCAATTCACGCTTACGAAAATTGCCCTCTACCTTTCTATTTTCCCACAATTTTATCCCTTGTAGTTTCTCTTCTTGGTTACTTAATCATTTTTTTCTGACATGCAATTATTAATTTTTAATGCTAACAACCCATAATACAAGAATTTTAATACTTAAGTTAATATGTTACAGTCATGGAAGAATGTATCAAGCACACACTTACACCCACACGTTCCAATAAAATCTAATCTTCAACAAAGCATTTGCTGACAATTAGTAGAAAATGAAGTTTAATACTTAAGTTAATATGTTACAGTCATGGAAGAATGTATCAACACCCACACATTACAATAAAATCTAATCTTCAACAAAGCATTTGCTGACAATTAGAAGAAAATGATGGTTTTGCAACAATGGGGCTTGTTTGATGCCAATTCACGCTTACGAAAACTGCCCTCTGCCTTTCTATCTTCCCACTCTTTTATCCCCTGTAGTTTCTCTTCCTGGTTACTTAATCATTTTTTTCCGATAATGCCTTGCTATGCAGGTTGGTGGATTCACACGTTTCGACCAAGTGCTTCCCCTTTGTCTAAATTGGCTCTCTATTTTTTCGTGTCCTACAAGTAGCACCCAGAGTTTCACAATATACAAATTGACAGGCAGACTTGCGTGTTGGTTGGCTCAACATTGCACTTCTATTTTTCTGTGACCTCCAAACAACATTTGGAGCTCCGTGATATACAAACTGATACATGGGCTCAAGGGCTGGTAGGCTCAATATTTCCATTCTCTACTGATGGAAAAGTGCTCAAATGAGCCACATACCACATTTGCATCACAGAAGTTATATTAAAGGGTAAAGCATTTCATCTATAGTTTCGTGTCCTACAAACAACACCTAGAGTTCCTCACTATACAAATTGACAGTCAGACTTGTGGGCTGGCTAGGTAAAAAAATGACTTGGAGTTCCATGATATACAAATTGACAGATGAAGCATACAACCAAGAACCAAGTAAACTCATGGATCGTATTCCTACTCGTTGTTTTTTGTGCCCGCCACATTCGCACTTATTTCTATTTATATATCTTGGCAGGAAAATGGGATGTCTATTACAGATGTGAATATATTTTCCCTTCTTTTCAGTCTTCTATACTTAGCCAAATATTTGTTTCTCTTTTCCCTAAACTTTATCTTTCTCGTCACTTATTCATTTTTTCAAAAATTTATGGTTGTGCGCGTGGGTGGACTTCTAGGTTGACGTTTGCAGTCTTGCTCTTATATCACGACACTGGTTGACTGCTTCCCCATTCCATACCAAGACGCTTCTCCGACCATGAATTCTCGGTAGGTAGACTCTAGATTGGAATTCTATTGTTCCATGACCTGCGAACAGTACCATCACTTCTGCGATATACAAAGTTACAAATGGACTCAGATCATACAGTCTTCCATATTACTGTCTACCTATCATGCCCTCTTCTGTGGTACACATTTTGCACTGAAAAATTCTGAGACATACATTTTAATCATCGGGTCCTCACATCTTCTATGGAACTGTTGTCACCCCATTTTGAAGCCCATCTGTTCG
>JASDQU010684198.1:104191-137606 GCA_032191745.1 Picea mariana | reverse complement strand
TCTAGCAGTGAGACTAGTTCACCCCTTCAAGGGAGAAAAAAAGAGGAGAAAATGTGTTAAGGACTGTGACCCTGAAGAGTTTAAGAAATCCAAGCCACCCACTTTTGATGGGGATATTAAGAAAGGGGAAGAAGAAGAATCTTGGCTAATTGGCCTAAATAAGTACTTTAGAGTCCATAACTACTTTGAAAACTTAAAGGACCAAATAACCATTTTCAATTTGAATGGAAAGGCCTCCATCTGGTGGGAGGACCTTAGAAATGTGAAAGGAATCCATGAGAATGAGTTATCATGGAAAAAATTTGAGAAATATTTCAAGAAGAAGTACCTATGTGAGAGGTACCATGATGAAAAGACTACGGAGTTCTATAAACTCAAGTTAGGACAACTCACCATGGATGAATATGTCAACAAATTTATTGAGTTGATAAGGTATGTACCTCAAATCAAGGATGAAAATACAAATATACAACAATTCATTAGTGGACTACCTCAATCCTTTCGAGACATAATCAAGTTTTATAACCTAAGACCTTAGAAGACACCATTAGGAAGGCAAGGTACTGCTATGAGCAATTTAAGAACACGGTAGAACCTCATAAGGATTGGAAAAAGGAAAGCAAATTGGGACTCAAGAAAAATGGGTTTAAACCTTCAAGGTTTAGGAACCATGGGAAAGGCTCTAAGATGAGCCCTCCTACTAAAAGTGTGTATCAACATAATTTTCCCTCTCATAGTGGAAATAAACCCTTGGGATCAGCCCCAAGAAAGAATGACAATAAAAAAAGAGARCCCTTGAAGTGTTGGTCATGTGGAGAAGAACATATGTTGAGGGACTGTCGACATAGGCAACAAGACAATAGGAGATTCTATAACATCTAGGAATATACCACAACCAATGATGTGGCTAGGAGCATGCCACAAATTAATGCAACACTGGATAATAGATGAGTTGACCACTAAGGTTCAGTGGTGGATATGGAAGGTATGATTTCCAACCATCCTGTTTCTATTTTGATTGACCCTGGTTCTAATCTAAGTTATATTTCCCCTCAAACTGTTGAGAAATGTAAATTGCATCTAGTAAAATATGATAAATCATGGTTGGTACAACTAGCCACTGGAACAAAAAGGAAAGTAACAAAGGTCATGCCAGTATGCCAATTCATTATTAATGGGATATCCACCCAAACAACTCTAAACATACTTCCTTTAGGATCTTACAACATGTTTCTTGGCATGGATTGGTTGGATTCCCATAAAGCCAAGCTATACTATTACAATAAAAAATTAGAATTTGAATATGAGGAAGGGGAGAAAAGAACCCTACATAGAATTCAAAAACTTGTCTTAGTGAGGCAAATATCATCCCTCCAAGTGAAAAAGTACTGCAGAAAAGGATATCCTTTGGATGAAATACAAGTACTAAAATATGTTGAGGATAGTACAACAAGATTAAAGGACCACCCCATATTAAGAGAGTACAAAAATGTGTTTTCGTAAGAGGTACCAAGTCTACCTCCAATAAGAGATATTGTTTTCTCAATAGAACTTGTACCCGGAGCAGTGCCAATGTCTAGAGCACCACATAGAATGAGTACACCAGAGCTCGTTTAACTCAAACTACAACTGAAGGAGATGTTGGACAAAGGTTACATATGGCCTAGTGTGTCCCCTTGGGGCACACCAGCCTTGTTTGTGAAGAAGTAAGATGTCACACTCATATTGTGCATAGACTACTGACAACTTAACAAGATGAAAATCAAGAATAAGTATCCCTTGCCAAGAATTGATGACCTGTTTGACCAACTAAGGGGTGCTACAATATTTTCCAATATTGACTTAAGGTATGGATACCATCAAGTCCAAATTAAAGATGAATACATCCATAAAAAACCTTCAGAACAAGGTATGGGCACTAAGAATTTGTAGTGGTGCCATTTGGACTTACCAATGCACCAACCACCTTTATGTGCTTGATGAATAATGTACTCAGTAAATTCTTGGACATATTTGTATTGGTTTTCATAGATGAAATTTTTATCTATTCCAAGAACAAGGTATAGCATGAAGATCTCCCGAAGTCAATGATTCAAGTGCTAAGAGAGCACAAGATCTTTGCAAAGTTTAGTAAGTGTGATATTTTTCAAAAACAAGTCCATTACTTAGGCCATGTCATCATTGAGGAAGGAGTGGCAGTTGAACCTGATAAGATCAAAGCCATTATGGATTACACCAAGGGATGTCTCTGATATCAGATCCTTGATTGGATTAGCAGGGTAGTATAGAAGGTTCATAAAGGGATTTTCCTAGATTGGTTGTCTAATCACCTCCCTACAGAAAAAGGGAGTTAAATTTGTTTGGACCACAAAATGTGAGGAGAGTTTTCACCAACTAAAACACCTTTTAACCAATGCAACGATGCTGAGAATTGCAAACCCAAGCAAATATTTCGTAATTTTTTAAGATGCTTGTAAAGAGGGACTCAGAGGAGTCCTCATGCAAGAAGGGCACGTAATCTATTATGAATCCAAAAAATTGAAAAGTAGAACTGTTAGTAATGGGTTTTAAATGAATTTGGGGAATAAGACTTTGGCTTTTGTGTTGGTTGGAAAATCCTCAAAGGGATTTCCCAAGGACCAAATCTGCAAATATAGAGTTGGAACAGACTTTGTGGGACTACTCTGGCCCTGTCGATCCCTCAAAATTACCTTTTTTTGTTATAGAATTTGAGATTTGTAGACGAAGGGTTATTCCTTCAAACCATTCTTTCGAGTGACCACAGGCTCAAGTCTATAACATCTCGCTCTTGCGAGCACATGTTATCAACTTATTCTTTGAGGACAAATGTTATTAACTAGTTTCCCCTGAGTATGCAGGACACTTGACAGATTGTGGATTTCGATGGCATCAGGGACCTCCTGGGACTCCAGATTGAGTCAGGGAGTGTATTGTATTGGTTTGAGTATCTAATTTATGCATATGTGACATGTGATCAATTATAGCATGATTTTGTACATGGATCATTGACAATGTTTCGTTGATGGATGCAGGTTGACAATTGCTTGATAATCTGACTCACATAAGGAGTAAAGGGGCCATGCACATAGACCAGATATTGAGGGAGAGGTGTGGCAGAGTCCATGTCACAACCTACTAGCACTCTCGTCGTGGATCAAATTGTAGGTTAACGATTACCTAGTTCAAGAGTTCCACAATTTCGTGAGGGAAGACTGAGACAGTCGCTCACGAAGATTTCTAAAGGGCATGCAATAAGGTAGGGTCATTATTCTTTATAATGTCTTAGTCTCTCACAAGGTCACCCAAATGGAGTGCTGACTCCACGGGTTGGACAACTACCAAAACTAGTCAAATGCAAGTGGCACCCTTGGAGCACGGAGTGCGTCTTGAAGGGCATGTCGCGAAAATAAAACTTGAGTCAATGAACATAGGTGGCCTAGAAAACCTTGAGAAAATAATTAAACATTGTGAAATTTTGAGAACTGTCGGATTAATTAATTAATTAATTAATTAAAGAATGAATTTAGTAATTGTAACCCTGAATGAAGTCCAATCCTGTTCAAAATTAAGCCTAAGTCTAAGTTTGGTGAGAATACTAAAACCAAATTATAAATAAAATAAAATAGGAAAGAGGTAAATCAATCTAAGAAATTAAGAAAGATGAATTAAACCTAAAGATTGATTTAATAAACATATGTGCAAGAAAATACCAATTTGAAATGTAAGATAAGAAAGGATTAAAGAATGAAAGAATATGTTCACATGTAGAAGGGGATTTAGAGTCTAACTACCACTAGTTTAACTAGGAGAAGACTCCTATTTTAACTCAACTCATATTTAGTAAGATGTCAGTCATTAATTGGAAATAAGGGAAATAAAGAGACAACTAGGAGTGATTTAAGGAGCGCTTTTAGGATGGGTGGGGGAAGAGTGACAAGTGTAAGGGGGAAATAATTCTAATTTATCTAAATTAAAAAGTGAATTAATTGTGCAAAGGGGAGTTGTCATTAATTAAACTCATATAAAGAAAATGGAAGAGAGGGGAAAGGGATCACACTGGTTATAGGAAAGGTTATGCTTCCAAATCATTTTTGACTGGTTTTACTTGTGAGAGTTGGGATACTGAGCTTGAGAGAGAGTGGTGGCTCTATCTTGCAAGGCGAGCTTGGAGCTAGAGGATTCTGGTTTCTGTGTGCATGGCCCCTTTGTGGATCGAGGGGATAAGGGGGAAGAAGAGTACCCCTAGCATTGGTTGGGAGGTATCAGTGAAGTCTTGATGATTAGCAGGTGCGAGGGAAGAAGGAACACCAATTTCCGAAGGACATCTTCAAGAGTGCCAAAACAGAAGAATGCCCTCGACGTCTTCACCAATTACGGTATTTCTCCTTTGGCATTGTATTGTATTAAGTCTTATTGTAGGTATGGTTTTAGAATTTTCTCTAATTGGTGATGAAATTATAATGTTGGACTGACATGTTCCATTGATGTTTGTGTGTCACATAAGAAAATTCTAACGAGTCTGCAAATCGATTTCAAACTAGAATCTTGCATGTCTTATTTTGTCTTGTCCAAAATCACCCTAATAATAGATTTGTGCCCTGATAGTTATATGTTTGTCTCTCAAGATGTCGATCTCAAGTGAAAACCATTTTGGACTCTGGAATACCCATGCAAGATTTTAGTGCTAAAAATAAACCCTTGGCATTATCCCAGTTGTTGGGTTTTTATCATCGTTCGAATAGTGACTTAATATCGTTCCATTGACTAATGTTGTGTACATATGGGCAGTTTATAGAATGTTTATGGACCTTTGCTTCAGATTAGAACCAAGTGCTTGAGGACAGTAAATTAGGGTTTTTTTCCTCCAATGAATGAGTTTAGCACATTGAAAAGAAATTTCGCAGTACGTAGGTTCTTTTTTCAATTTCTCAATCTGGCCCCTGGGTTGTTGCTAAAAGGTACGTCGACACAGTGAGGACTTGGTACTCTTGCCACTAGTTGTTTCATTTCCTGGTCCTATTCTATCCAGTGCTTGATTGAACAATCCAACTATGGTTATAGGGAGATTTTGTTATTGCATATTTATACATTCTGGGGAAGACTGAGACATTTTTGAAGGGATCTACAGAAAGTTTGAAGGAAGTTTACATGGGCATGCAGGGCCCTTGATGCCATTATGGATTTCAATCACTTTGAGCAGCAAAAGGAATTCACGACCTTGAATTTAGGATCATAGGAGCACCCACCGCGATCATGAACAAACTTCTAGCATGCTACTCCATTTAGAAATAAAAATTTGTGTTTTCAGAAACTACGACCGCCTGGATGAAGCGTTGGGACTGTTCACCCCTCGCAAGGCTCCTTCTCTCTTAATATATCTGAGAGACTTTCATAATTCCCTTCCTTTTGGCGTGTACATCTGCAACTCCCAACTGTATATATGAGTGTAATCTAAACGTTTACCTCTTGTTTCTCTTGGGGTGATTTTGTTGATTTTTCCCGAATCTAAGCGAAGAGCCTATCCAAAATTATTCACTGCCTTTGAGTGAATACCATGTCGATTGATTCGCTTCCTTGAGTGAATAACCTGAACAAATTATTCGCCTCCTCTGAGCGAAGATCCTATCAATTGATTCTCTACCTCTGAGCGAAGAACTTGTCAAATTTAATCGCTGCCTCTAAGCGAAGATCCTGGAGTTTGACTCACTGCTTGAGCGAAGATCATGTCTTAAGAGATTATTTCATTGCCACCTCTAATGGCAGGTCCTGTCATTTTGGTCCCTTCCTAAAGGATTATCTATGAATTCCTTACATGTAAAATATGAGCAGTATCTATGACTGTCTTTTAGGGTTGGATTTAAAAAACAAATTGAGAACTTTATTATRAAAGTAATTAATTAMAAAGGGATCGCCTGTGAGAATGATGATAAGAGTTCTATGAGGGATCTAGATAATCATTATGCTCAGTTAGTTCCTTTTATGCTCAGTTAGTTCTATGAGGAATCTAGATAATCATTATGCTCAGTTAGTTCCTTTTATGCTCAGTTAGTTCTATGAGGGATCTAGATAATAATTAGACAGGATTGGCCTATGTAGTTTTCGAATCTAGTGAAACCTTGTGTCCATAGAAACCATGATACAGTTAAGGAATTGACTTACTTAGTTTCAAATAATTGACCATCCTTACAATAAAGGATTTAGTACCTCGTTTAAAATACCCTAATTCTTTTGGATCGATTCAATTAATAGTTGATCAAATATTTAGTTGGTCTGCCTTTGGCCTCGACTTGTTTATGAATTAAAGGTATTAAACTATTAAGTGATCAACTAATAAATATTGTAACAAACTCTTTTGTTGAGAGAAGTATAGCGTAATCGATTGATTATTAAGGTTATGATTAAATAAAGGAAAAAGAGTGGTACTCTTAAGAAAATGTTGAAAGTTCGAGCATCAATTAACCTAGAAAACCCTTTTTTAGTAAAATATTTAATATCATGCATTTTAGTCAATAAGGATTTTAAATTTTAACTTAAGGATACCTTTCAGAGTGGGATTAGATGGTTGTAAAACATTGAAACCCTAGGATTAGGTTGGTGCCTAAATGTTTTGTCTGGCTACCTCACTAAGTGTTAAACATCAACACTGCATTTAATACAGGACACATACTTAGGATTTATGATAAGAGTTCATTTGCAAAATCCAAGATAAAGATTAAGTAATCACTTTGGTATGCGTAGTATGATTGTTATAAATATTTCGGGACCATGACTCACTTTTTCCAATTAAGAATTATTGTTGGAAATTATGGTTAGATGTATGAATTAAATAAAATTCATGAGTCTTAATGGAAAATAAATTGATTAAATTCTAAAAAGATTAGTATGTGTATGGTATAATAAAACTTGTACCTTCTCGTGGGAGAACTTATGTGTGGATTCATCGTATGCGTGATTAGGTAAATCCTTGTTATGATTTATGAAAATGTTATAAATGTTTTGCTCAATACACATGAACATAATGTTGATTTATGATTAATTAAGTAATTAGATTACTCGCGTGCCTTGAAAATAATGTTAATATATGATTAATTAAATGAATAGATTACTATTGCACCATGAATAATTGATGATTAATATTGATTGATTGATCTAGTTGATGTTCGTCTTGATTGGATTAGTGGGAATTAGGCACCTCCTTGTTCCTCATAACAGTCGCCAGCCTTGAGACCTTAATTCGTCAAAATCAATCAGATGAATCCAGGGCTTGAGCATTGCTTATGTGTCCTAGAGGTCCTAACCTTGTAGGGTAGGTTGGGTGGGTAGTTGTTTTTGTATTCAATGTTTGGTTGACCATTATTTATATTTTTCTTCATATGATTTTGTTTTGATGAAATGCGTCGCTATTTATGTTTATGCGTTGAACATGTGTCATTGTTATTTATGTTAATGCGTAGGCCTTGTGTCATTATTGATTTCATTGACATGTCGCTTGAAATGATATTAATTTATGTTGTGACGACTCAAATTCCTAATGCGAAGAAAAAACTATTTACCTTGTACATCGCTATTTGTTATCATAACAAAGGGACGTTACACATGGTATCATAGCGGGTTCAAACTTGCGACTTGGATCATTACACCTTCCACTATATTAAGCACTTTATTAATAACTTATCGCTAACTAAAATTGAAATTTTCAATGTAGGTAATCATGATTATAGGAGTAGACAATGTGGTGCTAGGGGAGGAGGTGTGATGCCTCCAATAGCATCCACGACAGAGGAGTATAACCCCCAAGGAGAAGAACAAGTCATTGGACAAGAGCATATTGTTGTGGGGGATGTGGTTGGATTGATGAGGTCCTTTCAAAGAATGTCAGAGGCCTTGATTAATTGACTAGATAGAGATGAGGCCAGGGCACCTATACCCAATGAGGGTCCACAGCACGCTCCAGCTGACAGTGGTAGCATTCATAGAAAACTCGAGAAGGTTAAGTTTCCTGAGTTCATGGGTTCCACAGAAGGCTCAGTCGTTGAGGCATGGTTGTAGAACATGGAGATATGCTTCGTACTTCGCGACTACACCTCCAACATGAAATTATGCATGACAGTCTTTTAGTTGAAGGGGAGTGCTCTTCTATGGTGGAAGGCGCTCCTACCTCAACTGAACATGGTTGTCGAAGAGATGTCATGGGAAATGTTTGAGGAATGGTTCTAGGAGAGGTATTTGTTAGAGGAATTCATCGAGTACCATCTCAATGAGTTCAATGCCTTATGACAGGGTGGTTGTACGGTGCTGGAGTATGAGGTCCGATTCATGGAATTTCTTAGGTATTCCCCACATATGAACACTGAGAAGCTAAAGTTCAACAAGTTTGTTTTTTGCCTTAACTTCAACATATGTGTGAAGGTGAGGATCCTAATTTCTCAAACGTTGCACGATGCAGTCCAAAAGGCCCTCATAGCTGAGGAAGAGGTGACCAATGGGGGTTAGGGCAGGACTCATGCAAGACCGAATGGACATATGACATGAGGTGCGCAACAACATCAGACACTAGCCCGAAATACATCAAGGTAGAGAGATACATCCATAGGATCCATGTTCATGACACCACGACGATCAGATCCTCAACAGAGGACCACAACATCAGTAGCAGCTTCGCCTGCAGTAACAACAGTTTAGGCATGTTCAGTAGAACATACCAGGATTTCAGGATGGTCATCTAATAACTTCTACTTCGGGGACTAGGAGTACTGGACCGAAGACCGGATGTTGAACATGTGGAGAGCCACATTACCAACGAGACTATCCGGTTGACAAGACCAGAGCGACCAGATCAATAGGACACACTACAGTTGGAGATTTGGGCAAGGCCCAGAAGATCCATGTAGTGGTGAATAACTGCTAGGCCGAGCACCAGTCCACTGTGCTCGAGACGTCAGGTACCATCGCCAACCAAAATTTTAGTATTTTGATAGATCACGATGCTACAGAGAGCTTTATTTATAGTGAAGCACTAAAAACAATTAAGGTAAAGGCAATCAAGAAAGATGATTTTAGGTATGTATAAATGCCTTCATGATGCAGGAGCATCATTGTCAAACTAAGAAAGCGAGGGCGGAAACGAATTGACACCACAAAACATTGAAAGGGTCGAACTAACTCTTAACAAAATTGGTAATGGTGTGGAGATATTTTTTTTATAATTTCGCGTTGTTAGTTAATTGTATGTAAAATCGGGCCACCTTTTGAAATGACGGATCATTGTAAATCCTTACACGGCTATAAGATATTACAGGTGTAAGATATTAGTCCTTATTAGTCATTAGTTTTCATTTAATTGAGTTAGTAGGTAACCACTAGAGAAGGAGGTGGTAGAACTTAGATAGGATAGAAAAGAGCCGAGAACCGTCTCCTTTAGATTTTATTAGACAAGTTTTTATGGTATTGTGTCTACAAGATACATGAGGGTAACTATTTTTTTGGATTGAATAGAACATAGAAGAATTGATCCAAATATACTGTTTTGATATTGTCTTATAGTTTTTGCTATTGTTATGAGTTTTGTGAGTGCATGAGGTTTACTGTGACTGAATGAATTCATGAAGGATTGAACAAGTTTCAATTGTTTCTCTTCTGTAAGTTTATGCAAGGAGTGCATACTGAATGCAAGGAGTGTGTGTGAGAGAGTTTTTTTTGAATCAAAGCTTAGAAGAGATAGCAAGAAACTTTTGTATGCAGAGTGTGCATATCAAACATAATGAGTGTGTATGCAAAGTCTTTGACTTGGAGAAAACTTTGGAGAAATCGCTTAGGTGTTTCTCATAAGACAATGCAGAGGTCTATTGCAAGGAGTACACATGGCCAGAAATCGACTAAGTGTCAACGGAAATCCTTTTAGGAGTTCAAAAGTTCAAAGAAAGGATAAGTACATAAGATTTGCGAAAGAAATCCTTCACGAAGAAAGGATTGTCAAAGGTTTGACAAGATAAAGGATCAAGATTCGCCCAGGTGGAGACAAATCACTCTAGACCGTTAGATCTTGGAGAAGTTGTGCACAGGTTAGTCGTGAGGGTCCTTCAGAAATTTACAAATCAGAAGATTTGAAGTGTAGAGGGGTAAGAAACTTCGAAGCATGAAGCGGTGAAGAAATCATAGCCGTTGATCGTTGGTTAAGGAGGATAGTTGATCTCTACATGTGTATATAATTTTCTAATTCACGATTCGGGAGTTGTGGGGTTGTGTGTGTAAAGATTCCTGAAATTCGGAGTCTGAAGGTTTCATGATCGTTGGTTATTCGAAAGACGAGAGTCGTAGATATCGTTCAGAGGAATTTGCGGTTTGGAGTTCGGAAGAATTGGTAGAGGCTGCAATCAAAACGTTTGAATCCTTAAGCACTTAAGGAATTAAGCCTAGGATCACAACCCGAGGTCGTATGCGATTTCCGCCAGAAACAAAATATTGGCAGCGAATTAGATTTCGAAGGAACAAGGGGCCTAAGTGAATTTTTCCAGGGTTAGTGAAGAGCTAAAGAGATAATTCTTCTTAGTCTTATGAATATCTTAGACCGGGAGGTCGCACTACCCTTTGGAGAGAAGGGGGGCTTGCACCAAGTGGTATCAAAGCCTGAAAAATATCGAAGTTGTACTATGTGTGTTAGAAATAGTTAAAACAATGATGTCGAGGATACCCATAGAACCACCTATAGTAAATCGTGTTGTAGGAAGAAAAATGAGAGAGCTTCACACAAGTTTGGAAGCGATGGAAGCAATGCAAAGGATAACACTTTCCACTGGAGACGTCGGTGATGCAGAGAGTGAAGAAATAGAAGTTGAAAAAGCTATAGGGGAAGATGTGGTCAAAGAATGCTTATTGAAAGTTGTTTTGAAGTTGGGAGCTAGAGCAAAGGTAGACATCATAATGTATGAAGGAAAACTGGATGATGAAGAGATATTGGACTGGACAAGATCCATGGACAAGTATTTCGACTATGAAGATGTTGATGAAGGGAAGAAGGCGAGACATGATGTCACTAGATTAAAGGGACATGCAACAATGTGGTGGGATGAACTGCATGCAGATAAGAGGAGAAAAGGAAAACAAAAGATAAAGAATTCGGAAAGAATGGTAGCCAAACTGAAGGCTAAATTCATACCTAAGGATTATTAGATAAATATGTTCAGGAAGTTGCAGAACCTGAGACATAAGGGTATGACAGTGAAAGAGTACACAGAAGAATTCTATAGGATGAATATTAGGACTGGATAAAGGGAGAAAGATGATGATAACGTTTCCAGGTATATAAATGGCTTGAGGTATGAAATCCAGGATGAGATCAACATGATGACTGTAAGGAAAATGGAGGATTCTTCTCAGATTTCACTGAAGGCAGAAGAAAATTTGGCCAGGAAACAGAGTCAGCGAAGCAGAGGCAGAAGATCAAATAGAGGTAAAGGAGTTTTCTATGATAAGGCACATAAAATTAGGGATGAGATTGAGAAATCATATGGTCACTTTGAAAGGGGAGGAAGTTCCCAAAGAGGACCATTTGGTGGGAGAAATTATTTTCCTCGAGGAAGAGGAAGAGGTAGAGGAGATGAAGTCAAATTTTATGCTTGTGGAAAGACATGACACATGTCTTGGGAATGCCCAGAGAGGAAGAAAGAAGGAGGAGGAGAAGAACATATTTCTGAAGCCTAGAAGAATGTGGAAGAAGAAGCAACATAAGGAGGACATAAACTTATGATGAGGAAAGTTATTCTAAATCCAGAGAAGGAAATAGAAGACTCAGTTCAACAAACGGGGTTGTTCAGGACTTCTTGCAAAACAAAGGACAAAATTTGCAAGATGATTATAGATAGTGGGAGTACTAATAATTTAGTATCCATAAATATGGTGGAGAAGTTGGAGATGGATACAATTGCACACCCAAGCCCATATAAAGTATCATTGTTGTAGAAAGGACATAAAGTAATGGTAAGTCAACAATGCAAAGTTGAATTTAAAATAGGAGGTTATGAAGATGAGATTTTGTGTGATGTAATTCCTATGGATGTTTGTCATATTCTGTTGGGGAGACCATGGAAGTTTGATAGGAATGTCATTCATGATGGGAGAAAGAATACTTACACTATATATAAAAATGGTAGAAAGCACATGTTGTTGCCAATAGAAGAGAAGAAAGAAAAGGAAGAGACCAACACAAGAATACTTCTCATGAGTGGGAAGGAACTCTTGAATGAGATCAAGAAAGATCAAGAAATGAAATTTGTTGTAGAAAGGAAGCCAAGAGTTATCCTTGCCAATACTTCCACAGATGATTTACCTGAAGAAATCTAGGAATTGTTAGACAATTTTGTTGATATAGTGGTGGATGAGTTACCTCACTCATTACCACCCATTAGGAGTATTAGCCACCATATTGACCTGATTCTAGGAGCTAGTTTTCCAAAAAAAGCAACATATAGGTTGACACCTCGAGAGAATGAAGAGGTTAAGAATCAAGTTCAGGAGTTGTTGGATAAAGTTTTAGTCAGGGAAAGTCTAAGCCCATGTGCAGTGCCGACTGTATTAAGTCCAAAGAAGGATGGAGGATGGAGAATGTGTATAGATTCCCGAGCCATCAACAAGATTACCATCATGTATAGATTTCCTTTACCTCGAATAAAAGATTTGATGGATTGTTTGAGTGGAGCAAATTATTTTTCAAAAATAGACTTGAAAAGTGGATATCATCAGTTAAGAATGAGAGAGGGAGATGAATGGAAGACAACATTCAAGATAAATGAAGGTTTGCTTGAATGGCTAGTCATGCCATTTGGATTGACAAATGCTCCAAGCACATTTATGAAGTTGATGAATGATGTAATGAAAGACTTCATAGGTAAATTTGTCATTGTATAGCTGGATGATATATTAGTTTCAACAAAACAGAGGAAGAACATTTAAAACACTTGACATTAGTGATGAGGAGGTTGCAACAAGAAAAGTTGCTAATAAAATTGAAGAAACGTTATTTTATGAAGACATAACTCATATATTTGGGTTTTGTGATCTCTTCGAATGAATTGAATATGGATCCAAAGAAGGTGATAACAATCAAAGAATGGTTGTCACCAAGGAGCATATTTGAGGTGAGAAGTTTTCATGGGTTAGCAAGTTTTTACAGAAAATTTATCAGAAATTTTAGTGGTATATGTGCACCCATAATGGACACTGTGAAAAAGAAACATAAGACTTTTAATTGGACAGAGGAGGTTGAGAAAAGCTTCAGAGTGTTGAAAAAGAAGATAACAGAACAATCAATTATGGTTTTACCAGATTTTGGAAAGACATTTCAGGTAAGATGTGATGCAAGTGGAATAGCCATTGGAGCAGTCTTGAGTCAATATAATAGGCCAGTTGCTTATTTCAGTGAGAGGTTGAATGATACCAAGGAGAAATATTCTACATATGACAAAGAGTTTTATGCAGTGATTCAAGCTTTGAAGAAATGGAGACACTATCTAATTCCAAAAGAGTTTGTCTTGTATACTGATAATCAAGCTTTGCAATTTATTACTAGGCAAGAGAAGTTGAATTACGCTAATAACACAAATGTTATGCTTATGCCCATGTCATTCCATGTGATCTTTAATCGAATACTTGATATGTCCTCGACAACCGATCTGACTGCAATATGACTATTTCCCTTAAATATGTCCTTTGATTTTTGTTTGTTGGTTATGGATCTGAGATTTGGCTTCCTCTTAGAGTGACAACTCTGATACCATGATGAAAACATTACTTTGACACCTAAGTATCTTGTTATCTAGTGATTTCCCTACTACAAATAAATTTAGCAACTCACAAAACAAAAATACATTGCTGGAATATTCAACTAAAATAAAGATAGCGGAAACAATACTGAAACCAAAAATATCATGCACAATACACAAAGATATTCTTCCTATCAACTAATCTTATCATTCAAATAACTTAAAATCTTACAAGGGCTCCCTTACTAGAAAAATGACCCAAATAGAAAAGAGACAAAGTACATCAAAACTTGACTAGTTGATTTCCTTCCAAACCTATTGTATGATTCTGTATGGAAAAAGTGTGTCTGTTATACTGATGCCCATGGTGTTATGCGCTATATGTGTGACTGTTATGCTAAAACCCGTGTTGTTCTACACAAGTTGTACCCTATTACCTGCAATCTTCCACGGTGGTTGATCCTTCTACTATATGATTGTTTTGTCTCTTCCTTTGGACTAGATCTCTAGATGGAAGTCCTTCTCCACCTATCCAATATCTCCTTGAATCACAGTCTTTCATGATCCAACTCTCTCTATGTCAAATCAATCTCTCCTTGAATCACAGTCTTTCATGATCCAACTCTCTCTATGTCAAATCAATCTCTCTTAATCAATCTATCAAGTGTCTTCCTCCTTCACCCTAGCCTTAATTTTATAATATTGAGTTAGGACCTAACCTTAATCTCCAAAGTGATTTACAGTTGAGATTACTTCTCACCTCACTTGAAATCAATAACTATTATTTAATTCACTAATACTAATTAAAACATTTTAAATAAAACTCAACTCACTAATAAAATTACTTTACTTTAATAATTCCTTTAATTAAAATAAAATATCAAAATAAAAAACTTTAAACAATTTCCACATATCTAAACACATACACATATACGAAAATAACTATCTGATAGTACCATGCATCAACATTAAGACATGCTTCCCACCTTTCCCATAACACATTTATAGGAACGGTAATATCATTAAGAGAAATGGTCATTTAAATAAACATAATGTATAACCTTATTTTACTTTAAAGCTCAGTTGGCAAAGCGTGAATGATGTTCGTATGAAGTAGTTCTAAATATCTAACTACACGAAGTGATCAATGAAGAAATATTAATTAAATGAAGAAAATGATTGAAAATAGATGAGAATGTTAAAGAGCCATATGATGCTATTTACACTTTTCCTGGAATTTTTTTACTAATAGTGATATTATTATCAATAATATTGTAGTAAGATGAAGATGATGTTTGAGGAAGTGTTTTTTTGACATTAACCAAATACATATGATAAATATTGATACCAAATTTTTAGCCAATTGAAAGTGTGAAGTTCAGATTAACGTATAAAGTGTAATAGGGTTGAGGGAAAATTATTGAGTTGGGTTAACATCTGGGTTGAAAGGCCTTTGCATCTTAGAGAATGTATTATGTTTGATGTATTTTTTTTTTTAAATGCATGCATGTGTTTTCTAAGTGGTTTATAAGAAGATGTGTTGTATTGCATGTATTTAGGTTTGGTTTGTGGATTCAAACAACATAACATTGTGAGAATATGTTTGTTTTCATGATTGCATAACAAAAGCATTGATGATATCATGTTGTATCATATATATTATATTAAAATGTAATAATATTTTTATTGATTTTATTATAAATATTTATTATAAATAGTAATATGTGAGATTGAGTATTGTTTGGGATTTATGCATTAATAAATTAGCACAATCGTTTTTGTACTATTTTAATTTAGTATACATATGTATTATGGTTTATTTATGTTAGGTTGTGGCTATGGTTTATGATTATATTATGTTACTTTATGTTAAGATGTGTTAATATTTTTGGTATACTATAGTTAGGATATAGTATCGATAAAATCAATTATGTTGTTGCAATCACATTGCATATTGTATCATCATCCCTATATGGTGTACTGTAGTGATTGTCATTTTCATCAATTTTCACTTTGATCCTCACCTTTAGAAACTAGTGATGAATGCTAATAGCAGTTGAATGAAGCTATTCAACATTTATTGTAATCCTTGCACCTTAATCCAAAACCCAATTTCACTATGCAAGAATAGTTCCAAGATTGCTCATCTATTCATAATTCAGATTTTATTTTCCTTGATCTTAAAAATGTAGAATCTCTTGAAGAGTTACAACTCGTTGTAGAATAATTGGTAGAATATATATATAATTTAAACATAGAAGATGATACCACTTTAGGTCCACAAAATCCCTTATCTCACGTGCCTCTATGCACCTTTGCAACAGTCTTGCATTCAAGTTTTCCACCTTCACAATCATTTGCATCCAACACATTTATAGTTCTATTTATTTCTACTTTGATTATTGGTGTCAACTATATCCCACTCACACCTTTCCCAGTCCATTCAATAAAACTCTAGCACTCATCATCATCTTTGCTTGTTGGATGATTTCTTTTAGCACTCCTTAAATCCTTCACGAAGAAAGGATTGTCAAACGTTTGACAAGATAAAGGATTAAGATTCTCCCAGGAGGAGCCGAATCACTCAAGAACGTTAGATCTTGGAGAAGTTGTGCAGTGGTTAGTCACGAGGGTCCTTCGGAAATTCACAAATTGGAATATTTGAAGTTTAGAGGGGTAAGAACCTTCGAACCATGAAGCCACGAAGAAATCCTATCAATTGATCATTGGTTAAGGAGGTCCGTTGATCTCTGCATGTGGAGATAATTTTTTGATTCACGATTCGGGAGTTGTGGGGTTGAGTGTGTTAAAGATTCCTGAAAGTCGGAGTCTGAAGGGATCATGACCATTGGTTGTTCGAACGACGAGAGTCATAGATCTTATTAAGAGGAATCTGTGGTTCAGAGTTCAGAATAATTGGCAGAGGCTGTAATCAAAATGTCCGAATATCGAAGCGCTTAAGAAATTAAGCCTAGGGTCACAACTCGAGGTNGAACAGGGGGACAATGTGAATTTTTCTAGGGTTAGTGAAGACCCAAAGAGATAATTCTGCTCAGTCTTGTGAAGATCCTAGACTGGGAGGTCACGCAACCCTTTGGAGAGAAGGGGGGTTTGCACCACTTCAGGTCCCAAACAAAAGGTTGAAGGAAGGGTTACAAACTGTCACATTAACTTGGTATATTTTGTAACGAAGTTCGACCTATACGTCACAATATGAGGATCTTATGACGTCGTTATTAGTATGGACTGGTTGGAATCGCATGATGCAATACTCAACTGTTAGACGAAGCGGTTGATTTTGATCGATGATGAGGGACAAAGAAGAGTGATCGTAGGAAGAAACCAGGGAGTGTCCTTGAGGTTCATTTCTTCCCTACAACTGCAAAAAATCATGCGCAAGGGATGCAAGTTATACACAATCTTGCTGCTAAATGAACGAGGTGAGGTGGAAGGATTGGAAGACCTTCCATTAGTATGAGCATTTTCAGACATGTTTCCAGAAGAGTTACCAGGTTTTCCGCCCGAAAGAGAATTGGAGTTTACAATCAATTTGAAACTTGGCACCGAACCGATAGCAAGAACGACTTATCATATGTCGACACCTGAGTTACAGGAGTTGAAAATGAAACTAAAGGAGTTGTTGGACCTGGGACTTATACGTACAAGTGTGTCACCTTGGGGTGGACCTGTTATTTTTATAATAAAGAAGGATGGGTCGTGGAGACTTTGTATTGACTACCGTCAATTGAGCAAGGCAATGATCAAGAATCAATATTCGTTGCCAAGAATAGAAGATTTGTTTGATCAGATGAAAGGTGCGACAGTGTTTTCAAATATCGAATTGAGATCAAGTTACCACCATCTACGAATTAAAGAGGAAGACATTCCTAAGACCGCTTTCGAGACGAGGTTCGAACACTACGAGTTTACCATTTTACCATTTGGACCGACAAATTCCCCGAGGGTATTCATGAGATTTATGAATATGGTGTTCCGCAAATACTTGGACAATTTTGTTCAAGTATTCATTGATGACTTATTGATATATTCTCGGATGACGGAAGAACATGGCAAACATTTAAGCTTAGCACTACAATGTTTACAAGAAAACAAATTATACGGGAAACTGTTGAAATGCTCCTTCTACCAATCAAAGATTCATTACTTAGGGCATGTTATATCCGACGAAGGCATCGTTGTGATCCAGTGAAGGTAGAGGCTATTATGGAATGGAATGTGTCAACAAATGTACTAGAAGTACGCAACTTTATGGGTTTAGCAGGATATTATCGACGGTTCGTCAAAGGTTTTTCGAAGATAGAAAATCCGATCATGGAATTGTAGAAGAAAAAAAAGAAGTTTTTATGAATCGAGAAGTGCATGGACATGTTTCAAAGGCTCAAGGGGTTGTTGACGACAACGTCGATACTAAAATTCCCCGACATGGACAAGGAGTTATTGGTATGCACGAACGCATCCAAGGAAGGAGAACTATGCAACACATTATTTGGAGTTATTGGCCATCATGTATGCCTTGAAAGTGTGGAGACACTACCTGATTGGATAGAAATTCAAACTAAAAATAGATTACCATGGATAGCAGCACATATTTACGCAGAGTGACTTGAACGTGCGACAAAGGCATTGGTCAGAATTGCTTAGCGAATAGAATTTTGAGATTACTTACATAAAAGGAACAATGAATAGAGTGGTAGATGCGTTGAGTCTGAGACCATGTGTATTATCGATGATACTTCTTCAGATGAATATTTGAGAAAAGACTCTAACTATACAGTTTGATGATGACTGGTATAAAGAGGTTAAGGAAAATGTTGGATAGGACACCATGATGGTACCAAATTTTGGAGGATATACAGTGGACTCTGACGAATTGATGAGGTATAATAACCATATTTACGTACCTCCTAATGACGAATTGAGAAGTTTGATCTTAAGCGAAGCTCATAGAGAAGTGTACATGGATCATCCAGGAGTCACAAAGATGAGGGCAGACCTCAAGCCTTTATTCTTCTGGGGAGGAATGAAGGAAGACATAGTTAGTTACATGGTGTGATGTCTAGAATGTCAGCAAGTGAAAGATGAACATAAACATCCAGAAGGATTAATACAACAACAAGCTATTTCGAAACAGAAATGGGAGCTCATTTCAATGGACTTTATTGTTGCATTTCTGCTGACGACAAGGATGAAAAAAACGATTTTAGTGGTAGTTGACACTCTGACGAAGAGTGCACATTTTATTCCTATGCATAAGATGTATCAGAAGCTAGAAATAACTAGATTTTTTATCAGCGAGACTGTAAGGTTACATGGTGTATCGAGAAGGATCATATCCGATCAAGGATTGGTGCTTACAAGATGATTTTGGACTAGTTTCCAAGAGGTCTTGGGAACACAACTGAACTTTAGTACAACATATCACCCTGAGACACACGGGCAGACAGAAAGAACAAACCAAATTTTGGAAGATATGTTGTGTATGTATGTGATGGACCAACATAAGCGTTGGGAAGAGTTCTTTCCACTGGTAGAGTTTGCGTACAACAACAACCATCAAAGTACCATTAATATGGCACCATTTGAGTTTCTTTACGGGTGACCATGTCAGATGCCATTGAGTTGGGATTGACTTGAGGATAGGGTCCTGGTAGGACCAGAAATGATCCAAGAAATGGAAGAAAAAATGCAATCGATAAGACAAAGGATTAAAGAAGTGAAAGATCAGCATAAGATTTATGTCGATGCACATTGCATTGACTGCAATTATAAATTTGGTGACCTCGTTTTCCTGCGGGTGAAACCGCATAAGAGTTCGATCAAGTTTGGGAAGGGAGCTAAACTCTCTCCTAGGTTTGTGGGACCTTTCGAAGTTGTGGAAAAGAAAGGACCCATGGCCTATCGAGTAGCCTTTCCTGATTCTTTGAGGTGTATGCACGATGTTTTTCATGTATCTATTTTGAGACATTATGTTAGTGATCCTAGACATGTGATTGACATGAGTTCTTTGTAGGTCTCAGACGAGGGTGCACTCATGGTGGAGCCAATCCAAATTCTATACCATCGTATTCGACAACTACGACATCGAATTGTCGATCAGGTCAAGGTCCAGTGGGAAAATTATAGTCCACACTCGGCTACCTAGGAGGACACATATGATATGCGTTGGCAGTTTCCTTATCTGTTTGATAGAATAGACATATATATCTTTTCATTTACTTTTACTAATTCATTTTATATATACTGTACAACTTCGGGATGAAGTTTAAAACACGAGGGGGTGTATGTAACATCCCTCTCTTGCGAGCATATTTTATCGACTTATTCTTTGAGGACACTTGTGTGCAAGTGATTCGGTTATAGTACATGGTTATATATTTCGTTTATGGATTTTTATGATGATGTTGATGGTTGTGATTTAATGTGTATATATATATATATATATGTATGTATGTATGTATGTATGTATGTATGTATGTATGTATGTATGTATTGACATATGCTATTGACGGGTTTCCCCTGAGAGTGTAGGACACTTGAAAGATTGTGGATGTCGATGGTATCAGAGACCTCCTGGGACTCTGGATTGAGTCAGGGAGTAGTGGATTGTATTGGTTTGAGTATTTCATTTATGCATATGTGACATGTGATCAATTATAGCATGATTTTGTATATGGATTATTGACAATGTTTTGTTGATGGATATAGGATGACTATTTATTTCTAATCTAACTCACATAGGGAGTAAAGGGGCCATCCACATAGACCATATATTGAGGGAGAGGTGTGGTAGAGTCTATGTCACATCCTACTAGCACTCTCTCCATAGCTCGAATTGCAGATTATCAATTACCTAGTTCAAGAGCTCCATGATGTTGTGAGGGAAGACTGAGACAGTCACTCACAAAGATTTCTAAGGGGCGTGCAATAAGGCAATGTCCTTATTACTTAGAATCACTTAGTATCTCACAAGGTCGCCCGAATGGAGTGTTGACTCCATGGGTTGGACAACTACCAAAACAAGTCAAAGGCAAGTGGCACCCTTGGAGCACAGAGTGCGTCTTGAAGGGCACATTGCGAAAATAAAACTTGAGTCAATGAACCTAGGTGGCCTAGAAAACATTGAGCGAATAATTAAACCTTGTGAAATCTTGAGCATTGTCAGATTAATTAATTAATTAATTAATTAAAGAATGAATTTAGTAATTGTCACCCCGAATGAATTCTAAGCCTATTCAAAATTAATCCTAAGTCTAAGTTTGGTGAGAATACTAAAACCAAATTATAAATTAAATAAAATAGGAAAGAGGTAAATCAATTCAAGAAATTAAGAAAGATGAATTAAACCTAAAGATTGATTTAATACACATATGTGCAAGAAAATACCAATTTGAAATGTAAGATAAGAAAGGATTAAAGAATGAAAGAATATGTGCACACATAGAAGAGAATCTAGAGTCTAACTACCACTAGTTTAACTAGGAGAAGATTCCTATTTTAACTCAACTCAGATGTAGTAAGGCGTCAGTCATTAATTGGAAATAAGGGGAATAACGAGACAACTAGGAGTGATTTAAGGAGCGCTTTTACGATGGGTGAGGGAAATTGACTTTAATTAAAATATCAACACTGCATTTAATACATGACACATACTTAGGATTTATGATAAGAGTTCATTTGCGAAATCCAAAATAAATATTAAGTAATCACTTTGGTATGCGTAGTATGATTGTTATAAATATTTGGGGACCATGACTCACTTTTTCCAATTAAGAATTGTTGTTGGAAATTATGGTTAGATGTATGAATTAAATAAAATTCGTGAGTCTAAATGGAAAATAAATTGATTAAATTCTGGAAAGATTAGTATGTGTATGGTATAATAAAACATGTACCTTCTCATGGGAGAACTTATGTGTGGATTCATCGTATGCGTGAGTAGGTAAATCCTTGTTATGATTCATGAAAATGTTATAAATGTTTTGTTCAATAGACATGAACATAATGTTGATTTATGATTAATTAAGTAATTAGATTACTCATGCACCTTGAAAATAATGTTTATATATGATTTATTAAGTGACTAGATTACTATTGCACCATGAATAATTGGTGATTAATATTGATTGATTGATCTAGTTGATGTTAAGCTTGATTGGATTAGTGGGAATTAGACACCTCCTTGTTCCTCATAACAGTCACCACCCTTGAGACCTTAAGTCATCAAAATCAATCAGATGAATCCAGGGCTTGAGCATTGCTTATGTGTCCTGGAGGTCCTAACCTTACAGGGTAGGTTGGGCGGGTAGTTATTTTTGTATTCAGTGTTTGGTTGACCATTATTTATATTTTTCTTCATATGTTTTTTTTTTATGAACTGCGTCGCTATTTATGTTTATGCGTTGAACATGTGTCATTGTTATTTATGTTAATGCGTTGGCCTTGTGTCATTATTGATTTCGTTGACGTGTCTCTTGAAATGCTATTAATTTATGTTGTGACGACTCAAATTCCTAATGTGAAGAAAAAAAATATTTACCTTGTACATCGCTATTTGTTATCGTAACAAAGGGACATTACATATGGTATCAGAGTGGGTTCAACCTTGAGACTTGGATCATTACACCTTCCACTATATTAAACACTTGATTAATAACTTATTGCTAATTAAAATTTAAATTTTCCATGTAGGTAATCATGGTTAGAGGAGTAGACGACGTGGTGCTAGGGGAGGAGGTGCAACGCCTCTAGTAGCATCCACGCCAGAGGGGTCTAACCCCTTAGGAGAAGAACAAGTCATTGGACAGGAGAAAATTGTTGTGGGGGATGTGGTTGGATTGATGAGGTCCTTTCAGAGAATTTCAGAGGCCTTGATTAATCGACTAGATAGAGATGAGGCCAGGGCACCTGTACCCAATGAGGGTCCACAGCATCGTCCAACTGGAAGTGGTAGCATTCACAGAAAACTCGAGAAGGTTAATTTTTCCAAGTTCATGGGTTCGATAGAAGGCTCAGTGGCTGAGGCATGGTTGGATAACATGGATATATGCTTCGTACTTCGCGACTACACCTCCAACATGAAATTCAACATGAAGGGGTTTCAGCTGAAGGGGAGCGCTCTTCTATGGTGGAAGACGCTCCTACCTCAATTGAACATGGTCATCGAAGACATGTCATGGGAATGCTTGAGGAATGGTTCTCAGAGAGGTATTTGTTAGAGGAATTCATCGAGTGCCATCTCAATGAGTTCAACTCCTTAAGATAGGGTGGTCGTACGGTGCTGGATTATGAGGCCCGATTCATGGAACTAATTAGGTATGCCCCACATATGATCCAAGTTCATGATACCATGATGATCGGATCCTCAGTAGAGGACTCCCTACAGAGGACCACAACATCAGTAGCAGCTTCGCCTGCATCAGCAACAGTTTAGGCCTATTCAATAGAACATACTAGGATTTTAGGTTGGTCGGCCAATAGCTTCTACTTCGGGGACCAGGAGTACTGGACCGAAGACCGGATGTTGGACATATGGAGAGCCAATTTACCAGCGAGACTGTCTGGTTGAGAAGACTAGAGCCAGATCAACAGGACACACTACAATTGGAGATTTGGGCAAGGCCCAAAAGATCCATGTAGCGGTGAATAAATGCCAGGCCGAGCACCAGTCCACTATGCTCAAGACATCAGGTACCATTGCCAACCAAACTTTTAGTATTTTGATAGATCCCAGTGCTACAGAGAGATTTACTTATAGTGAAGCACTGAAAANTTTGTGATGCAGGAGCATTGTTGTCAAAACAAGAAAGTGAGGGCGGAAGTGAATTTACACCACAACACATTGAAAGGGTCGAACTGACTCTTAACCAGCTTGGTAATAGTGTGGAGATCTTTTTTTTTATAATTTCGCGTTGTTAGTTAATTGTATGTAAAATGGGGCCACTGTTTGAAATGACGGATCATTGTAAATCCTTAGATGACTGTAAGATATTACAGGTGTAGGATATTAGTCCTTATTATTTATTAGTTTGCATTTAATTGAGTTAGTAGGTAACTACTAGAGAAGGAGGTGGTAGAACTTAGATAGGATGGAGAAGAGCCGAGAACCGTCTCCTTTAGATTTTCTTAGAAAAGTTTTTATAGTATTGTGTCTATAAGAGACATGAGGGTAACTATTTTTTTTGGATTGAATAGAACATAGGAGAATTGATCCAAATATGCTATGTTGATATTGTCTTATATTTTTTTCTATTGCTATGAGTTTTTTGAGTGCATGAGGTTTACTGTGACTCAATGAATTCATGAAGGATTGAACACGTTTCAATTGTTTCTCTTATGTAATTTTATGCAAGGAGTGCATACCGAATGCAAGGAGTGCTTGTGAGAGAGTTTTTTTCGACTCAAAGATCATAAGAGATAGCAAGAAACTTTTGTATGTAGAGTGTGCATATCTAATGCAAGGCGTGCGTATGCGAAGTCTTTGACTTGGATAAAACTTTGAATAAATCGCTCAGGTGTTTCTCATAAGATAGTGAATCGACTAAGTGTTGACGAAAATCCTTTTAGGAGTTCAAAAGTTTGAAGAAAGGATAAGTACATAAGATTTGTGAAAGAAATCCTTCACGAAGAAAGGATTGTCAAAGGTTTAACAAGATAAAGGATCAAGATTCTCCCAGGTGGAGACAAATCACTCTAGACCGTTAGATCTTGGAGAAGTTGCGCACTGGTTAGTCGTGAGGGTCCTTCAAAAATTCAAAAATCAAAAGATTTAAAGTGTACAGGGGTAAGAACCTCCGAAGAATGAAGCTGCGAAGAAATCCTAGCCGTTGATCATTGGTTAAGGATGACCATTGATCTCTACATGTGGAGATAATTATTCGATTCACGATTAAGGAGTTATGGGGTTGAGTGTGTTAAAGATTCCTGAAATCTGGAGTTTGAAGGGATCACGACCGTTGGTTGTTCGAACGACGAGAGTCGTAGATATCGTTCAGAGGAATTCACAGTTCAGAATTTGGAAGAATTGGTAGAGGCTGCAATCAAAACGTCTGAATCCTGAAGCACTTAAGGAATTAAGCCTAGGGTCACAGCTCAAGGTCGTATGCAATTTCCGCTAGAAACATAATATTGGCACCGAATTAGATTTCGAAGGAATAGGGGGCCTAAGTGAATTTTTCCAGGGTTAGTGAAAACCCGAAGAGCTAATTCTTCTCAGTAGTATGAATATCTTAGACTGGGATGTCACACAACCCTTTGGAGAGAAGGGGGATTTGCACCAAGTGGTATCAGAGGCTGAAAAAGCTCGAAGTTGTAGTCTGTGTGTTATAAATAGTTGAAACAATTCTGTCGAGGATACACGTAGAACCACCTATAGCAAATCGTGTTGTAGGAAGAGAAATGAGAGAGCTTTGCATAAGATTGTAAGCGATGGAAGCAATGCAAAGGATAACACTTGTCGCCGGAGACATCAATGATGCAGAGAGAGAAGAAATAGAAGTTGAAGAAGCTACAGGGGAAGATGTGGCCGAAGAACGCTTATTGAAAGATGTTGTGAAGTTGGGATCTAGAGAAAAGGTAGACATCCCAATGTATGAAGGCAACATGGATGTTGAAGAGCTATGGGACTGGATAAGATCCATGGACAAGTATTTCGACTATGAAGATGTCGATGAAGGGAAGAAGGCGAGACATGATGTCACCAGATTAAAGGGACATGCAACATTGTGGTGGGATGAACTGCAGGTAGATAGGAGGAGCAAAGGCAAACACAAGATAAAGAATTGGGACATAATGGTAGCCAAACTGAAGACTAAATTCATACCTAAGGATTATCAGATAAATATGTTCAGGAAATTGCAGAACCTGAGACATAAGGGTATGATAGTGAAAGGGAACATAGAAGAATTCTATAGGCTAAATATTAGGATTGGACAAAGGGAGAAAGATGATGAAAACGTTTCCAGGTATATAAATGGATTGAGATATGAAATCCAGGATGAGATCAACATGATGACTGTAAGGACAATGGAGGATGCTTATTAGATTTCACTGAAGGCAGAAGAAAAGTTGGCCAGGAAACAGAGTCAGCGAAGCAAAGGTAGAAGCTCAAATAGAGGTAAAAGAGTTGTCTATGATAAGGCGCAGAAAATTAGGGATGAGATTGAGAAATCATATGGTCACTTTGAAAGGGGAGGAAGTTCCCGAAGAGGATCGTTTGGTGGGAGAAACTATTTTCCTCGAGGAAGAGGAAGAGGTAGAGGAGGTGAAGTCAAATGTTATGCCTATGGAAAGACATGACACATGTCTTGGGAATGACCGAAGATGAAGAAAGAAGGAGGAGGATAAGCACACATTTCTGAAGCCCAAAAGAATGTGGAAGAAGAAGCAACAGAAGGAGGACATAACCTTATGATGAGGAAAGTTATTCTAAATCCAGAGAAGGAAATAGAAGACTCAATTCAATGAACAAGGTTGTTCAGGACTACTTGTAAAACAAAGGAAAAAGTTTGCAAGATGATTATAGACAGTGGGAGTACTAATAATTTAGTATCCACAGAGATGGTGGAGAAGCTGGAGCTCGAGACAACTGCACACTTAAGCCCGTATAAAGTATTGTTGTTGTAGAAAGGACATCAAGTAATGGTAAGTCAATAATGCAAAGTTGAATTTAAAATAGGAGGTTATAAAGATGAGATTTTGTATGATGTAATTCCTATGGATGTTTGTCATATTCTGTTGGGGAGACCATGGAAGTTTGATAGGAATGTCATTCATGATGGGATAAAGAATACTTACACTATAGAGAAAAATGGTAGAACCCACATGTTTTTCCCAATAGAAGAGAAGAAAGAAAAGGAAGAAGCCAACACAAGAATACTTCTCATGAGTGGGAAGGAACTCTTGAATGAGATCAATAAAGACCAAGAAATGAAATTTGTTGTAGTAAGGAAGCCAAGAGTTATCGTTACCAATACTTCCATAGATGATTTACCTGAAGAAATCCAGGAATTGTTAGAGAATTTTGTTGATATAGTGGTCGATGAGTTACCTCACTCATTACCACCCATTAGGAGTATTAGCCACCATATTGACCTGATTCTAGGAGCCAGTTTGCCAAACAAAGCATCGTATAGGTTGACACCTCGAGAGAATGAAGAGGTTAAGAATCAAGTTCAGGAGTTGTTGGATAAAGTTTTAGTCAGGGAAAGTCTAAGTCCATGTGTAGTGCCAACTGTATTAAGTCCAAAGAAGGATGGAGGATGGAGAATGTGTACAGATTCTCGAGCCATCAACAAGATTACCATCATGTATAGATTCCATTTACTCAGAATAAAAGATTTGATAGATTGTTTGAGTGGAGCAAGTTATTTTTCAAAAGTAGACTTGAAAAGTGGATATCATCAGATAAGAATGAGAGAGGGAGATGAATGGAAGACAACATTCAAGACAAATGAAGGTTTGCTTGAATGGCTAGCCATGCCATTTGGATTGACAAATGCTCCAAGCACATTTATGAGGTTGATGAATGAAGTAATGAAAGACTTCATAGGTAAATTTTTCATTGTATAGCTGGATGATATATTAGTTTAAGAAAAACAGAGGAAGAACATTTAAAACACTTGACATTAGTGATGAGGAGGTTGCAACAAAAAAAGTTGCTAATAAAATTGAAGAAAAGTTATTTTATGAAGACATAACTCATTTATTTGGGTTTTGTGATCTCTTCAAATGAATTGAATATGGATCCAAAGAAGGTGATAGCAATCAAAGAATGGTTGTCACCAAGGAGCATATTTGAGGTGAGAATTTTTCATGGGTTAACAAGTTTTTATAGAAAATTTATCAGAAATTTTAGTGGTATATGTGCACCCATAATGGACACTATGAAAAAGAAACATAAGTCTTTTAATTGGACATAGGAGGCTGAGAAAAGCTTCAGAGTGTTGAAAAAGAAGATAACAAAACAATCAATTTTGGTTTTACCAGATTTTGGAAAGACATTTCAGGTAAGATGTGATGCAAGTGGAATAGCCATTGGAGCAATCTTGAGTCAATATAATAGGCCAGTTGCTTATTTTAGTGAGAAGTTGAATGATACCAAGGAGAAATATTCTACATATGACAAAGAGTTTTATGCAGTTATTCAAGCTTTGAAGAAATGGAGACACTATCTAATTCCAAAAGAGTTTGTCTTGTATAGTGATAATCAAGCTTTGCAATTTATTACTAGGCAAGAGAAGTTGAATTAGAGGCATGCTAAATGGGTAGAATTTTAATTTTTTCATTAAACATATTTCTGGAAGTGCTAATAAATTTGCAGATGCTTTGAGCGGGAGGAGTTTGGTTGTACATGAATTGCAAGTGAATACCTTAGGGTTTGAGCACCTTAGGGAAATGTATGAGGAAGATCTAGATTTTAAGGAGGCTTATGAAGCATATGAAAATCCATTATTGAGGGATAACAACTCATGGGAAGAATATTTAATGCAAGATGGATTTTTGTTTAATGGAAGTCAATTGTGCATACCATGATGCTCAATGAGAGATAATTTGTTGAAAGAAAAGCATAGTGGAGGTCTAGCCAGATATTTCGGTCATGACAAAACATTTGCACAGCTGAATAGTTTGTATTATTGGCCATGTATGAGGGAATATGTGAAGAAATTTGTAGACCGATATAAGATTTGTCAATGTGCAAAAGGAAAGAGAAAAAACACTTGTTTGTATCAGCCATTGCCTCTTCTAGAAAGGCCTTGGGATGCAATTAGTATGGATTTTTTATTGGGATTACCTAGAACCGAGAAGGGAAGTGATTCCATATTTGTTGCGGTCGATAGATTTTCCAAGATGGCACATTTCATACCATGCCAGAAAACAAATGATGCTACACACATAGCCAATTTGTTTTTTAGATAAGTTGTGAGACTACATAGATTTCCCAGAAGTATAGTCTCATACAAAGACACTAAGTTTGTAGGACACTTTTGGAGGACTCTATGGAGGAGGCTAGGAACTAATTTATCATTTAGTTCAACATATCACCCTTAGACAGACAGACAGACTGAAGTGGTGAACAAGAGTCTGGGAAATTTTTTAAGGAGTTTAGTCACTGAACAAGGTTGTCAGTGGGATCGGATTCTGGCACAGGCAGAATTTGCATTTAACAATTCAGTAAATAGGAGCATTGGGAAAAGTCCATTTGAGATAGTGAATGGAAGACAACCAAGAGGGATTGCAGAATTGAGAGAATTGAAACAATATGAGTTCAGAAGTGCTGGAGCATAATATTTTTCTACAGAAATGAAAAGACTTCATGATCAAGTCAGGAGACAACTATAAGATAGTAATCAAAAGTATAAGAATAGAGTTGATAAGAAAAGAAGAGAAGTCCAATTTGAAGTGGGAGATGAATTTTTATCTCATTTGAGAAAGGAAAGGTTTCCAATAGGAACATATAATAAATTGAACATGAAGAAGATAGGACCATGCAAGATCCTTAGAAAATTTGCAGTAAATGCTTATGAGATTGAGTTGCTAGACAATGTTGGGATATCACCGATATTAAACATGGTAGACCTATATCCTTATAGAAGAGATGATGCTGAAGAATTAGATGATCGAGAAGAGATTCAGTGGGAAGAACACATGCCCACATCAGAAAGACCTCATACGGAGAAAATATTAGAATTGAGAGTTGGAAAGAAGATCGGAAGAAAGATGTACCCTAAATATTTGGTGAAGTGGAAAGATCACCCGGTGGAAGATTCAAGTTGGGTAACTGAACCTGATATTTTGAAGCATGGAAAAAAAGTGTGAGAGCTCATGGACAGGAGTCCATGAATATTTTATCTAGAGGAGTATGATGCAGGAGCATCGTTTTCAAACCAAGAAAGCGAGGGTGGAAGTGAATTGACACCACAACACATTGAAAGGGTTGAACCGACTCTTAACCAACTTGGTAATGGTGTGGATATATATATTTTTTTAGTTTCACGTTGTTAGTTAATTGTATATAAAATCGGGCCACCGTTTGAAATGACGGATCATTGTAAATCCTTACATGACTGTAAGATATTATAGGTGTAGGATATTATCCCTTATTAGTCATTAGTTTGCAGTTAATTGAGTTAGTAGGTAACCGCTAGAGTAGAAGGTGGTAGAACTTAGATAGGATGGAGAAGAGCCGAGAACTGTCGCCTTTAGATTTTCTTAGACAAGTTTTTATGGTATTGTGTCTGTAAGAGACATGAGGGTAACTATTTTTTTGGATTGAATAGAACATAGGAGAATTGATCCAAATATACTATGTTGATATTGTCTTATAGTTTTGGTTGTTGTTATGATTTTTGTGAGTGCATGAGGTTTACTGTGACTGAATGAATTCATGAAGGATTGAACAAGTTTTTTTTGACTCAAATATCAAAAGAGATAGTGATCTGAAAATAGAAGGCTGACTTGTTATGCTATGCAAGCACCCTCTACTTCATAAAAATAAACTTTACAGGACCTTGCTTCACGTGTTAAAATATGCAAGATAAACTTATGTGTTAAGATCATGTATCTTCTTGTAAATGCTTATGTGTGAGGAAATGTTCTTTTAGATGGTTAAATATGTACTTGAAATAAATACACAACAACACAACTTGTAGAAAATAAACCATCAAACGAACAACAAGAACAACATGATAAAGGATTTCACCCCCCTCCGGGCTACATCTCCTTGAGCCTACATCAATGGACTTGTCTCTCTGGGATTAATTAGTCAAAATTTATTTTACAAGCTACTGCTCAACTCCAATGGAAAAACAGACTGTACCATTGAGATTAGAACACATAAAAACCCCAAAAATGACTAATAGAACTCTGAAAACGGATCATGGCTCATCCGAGCATGACCTCTTCTACATGTGGCCATAAGCTTCCCTGAGCTTCTCTTTGGAAAAAACACCTGTAAAAGTACTCAAAAACCTCTGAAACCTGTCCCAATGTGTTCAGAGCATAACAATTAGCCAAACATGATTATTCAATCACAGAAAACAAACATAAGCTCACCAAAACATGTCCTCGATCAATGAGGGCTTCAAGCTCCCTAGAGCTTGCTGAAAATTCAATGGTGAAAAACTTGCAGAAGAAGTCTTCAAATGGCCTTGATAACAGTGCCAATGGATTTAGGACGTCCAAAAACCCCTAACTGGGCTTTTACGGCACCTCAATTGGCCAAAAGATGAAGAAGTTAGGCCTCCTCTATTTTCCTCCTTCAACCTTGCTGAAACTGGTTCGCCAAAATGAACCCTTCTCATTTGAACCTGGCTCATACGCAATATAAGGTGTAAAAACCCAGCACCGGGTGCAACTGCACCAATGGTGCAAACCGTAGGACGGTTAAGGGCGCGCCAACCCCTAACCTCCTAGGCACCTGGGCATATGGTAAGTCATGTGACCGCGCGAATGGAAAAAGTAGTTAATTCGTTACAACGGGTGTAACTTCCCCGTGCTCCGGTTATATGTAAAACCACGGGCTATATAGAATAACCCCCCCGCGCGTTTATAAACAATGGCATAGTTATACATATAACAAAAATTAAAACATGGGTTATGGTTAAACCCTGCGCCAACCGTGGGTTCCATGGTATATATGTAACACAAATGACCGCAGTTAATATTACAATGGGTCACATGCTATATAATAAGACCACGGGTCAGGGCTAAGCCCCAGCCCGACCCCCCTCCATTTTAAACATTAAACCAACTTAAATATGTTTGGCACCACATAGATAACAAGAACCATGCGGCGGCACATTGATTAGCGGAGGTTTGTGAAGGCTTTACATAGTGGAGGAGGTCCGGGGGTCGAACCCCGCGGACTCCCATAATTTTACATACAACCATAAACCAAACAATGAGTGACACGTGGCACCCACGGATTGGGCCACGTGTCCTCACACCATTTGCCACCAAAGGACATGTGTCACTTCTCGATTTGATAGCTGCCAACCAACAATTGCTTGCCACATCATCACCTGACACGTCATCGTACGGTCTGTATGGCCCTGCCACGTCAGACTGCACGGACTATACGGACTATACAATCAGCATCATTTTTTCCCTGTTTGACTTGACGAACAGATCGCTATATCTCTCGCTCTTGACGTCCATTTGAGATGAAACGAATTGCGTTGGGTTCGTGACGATGAGGGCTACGCTCTCATTCGTTTTGAGGCAATTTTGAGAACGTTGATTTTTGAGCTAAAATTTGACCCCTGGTCCAGATTTTGATCACACCTTTCAGTGGGAAGGTGTGATCAAAATCTGGACNGCCTTGCACTGCAACTGGCTATGTCCCTCAACCACTGTTCTCTGGCTGCTGCTAACCCACTTCTCTCTCTGTGCTTGGAAGACTACCAACCTTCCCACTGAGAATCAAGTCCCTCTTTCGAACTCTTTGACATCGACATAATCAGCTCTCCAATGGCTGCAAAAACTTCCTGCGACATCTTGTCACAAGCCAAGAAAACCATCAATCTTGAAAACAAATTCATACAAGATTGAAAATGATGTCAACAAAAAAATCTTTTTGTTCTTCAAACAAACTGTCACATCTCGTACTTCATCAAAGCACATGGTGTTTTCCTGCATCTTGATGTACTCAAAATTGACTTACAAGCCAACACACACCATCGACTAAACACAAGTCGAACAACACGATCGACACAACATAGTCGTCAGACAATCATCAACACCAGTCAAGACTCATTTGAAACATATCGACCTTCCCAAACTGACAAGTTGACAAACATGATACATAATCATGTTACAATCATGAATCACTCATGATGAACCATCACCAGGTTTACTGCTTACATATACATAAAAACAAACACATGTGCATGACCAATCAACTCTCCTTCCAGTACAAACATAAGTACATAACCCAAAAACATGTGGGTACATAAGAGCTAAACATGAAAAAGATAAATGACTGCAACAAGTGAACATCATATCCATCTTTTACATCCTCCTGGCGAATTTATGCAACAACAAAAATGTCTTCAAAAACAATTGCATTCACATGCAACTTGCATCATGCAAGTTGTAATAAACTACTGCAACTTATCATGCTTCCCATAAATGCACACATAACGCTGAAAAGTGCATTTACAACAGAAAAATGCAAGCTTTACTTGCTTAAGAAATCCAACCATTTCTTACCAAGCCAACTCAACGGTGACTTTTTTTGCTGGAAATCGTTCTCTTGTGAATCATCTTGACTCACATCGATGATGGAATCTCCTCTTCCATTCTTGCCAATCTCTTTATCCAACTGCTTCTTGTGATATGGATGAGTGGTTGGATGCAACGTCCAACATTGGTCAATGAGATGACCCCGCTTCTGACAATGAGTGCAAATCTTTTGCATCCTCTTTTCACGTTGTCTTTGCTTATAAAGTTTCCTGAAAGCGGTTAATCTTTTCCAACATTTTGAAACATGATGGTTATACAAACCACAATATGTACATGGATTCTTTCTTCCATTTTTACATACAAATTTATCATGCTTAACATAATCAAATGCAACTGAATGATAAGCAGAATTATACCTTGAACATTCACCTTTATCG
>JASDQU010684198.1:84660-104091 GCA_032191745.1 Picea mariana | reverse complement strand
TGCCTTGTGCATGCTTGCCCAAACCTCTACCTTCATAGCCCATTTTTAACAATAACTTGGACCCTATTCCTCTTGTGTGATTTTCAAAAACACCAAAACATTCATCTTGTGAGGAATTAGAAGATAAACTAACATTGCATACCTTATGTTCATGCATGTACTTGGTAAGGGTTTCTTTTTCCTCATGGAGTTGAACCTCCATCTCATGTAACCTTGAAAGAAGTTGGTCTTTCTCCTTCTTCATGGCCATCAACTTCTCCTCAAGGGCAATGCGCTCATTTCTGTCTTCACACATCTCTTTCATCAAATCTCTCATATTTAGAATTTCTTCTTTGTCAAAGAATTTAGATAATGAAGATGTATAAGAACTATCAATGCTTGAAGCTTCCTCCATCCTTGCAAGATATCAAACTTCAACACAAAACTTGCACAATACCAACAACTAAATCTCAAGCTATCACTGGCAAACACATGAGCAAAACAAACTATGCTTTGATACCACCTGATCTGAAAATAGAAAGCTGACTTGTTATTCTATGCAAGCACCCTCTACTTCATAAAAATAAACTTTACAAGACCTTGCTTCATGTGTTAAAATATGCAAGATAAACTTATGTGTTAAGATCATGTATCTTCTTGTAAATGCTTATGTGTGAGGAAATGTTCTTTTAGATGGTTAAATATGTACTTGAAATAAATACACAGCAACACAACTTGCAGCAAATAAACCATCAAACACACAACAAGAACAACATGATAAAGGAGTTCACCCCCCTCCGGGCTACATCTCCTTGAGCCTCCATCAATGGACTTGGCTCTCTAGGATTAATTAGTCAAAAGTTATTTTACAAGCTGCTACTCAACTCCAATGGAAAAATAGACTGTACCATTGAGATCAGAACACATAAAAACCCCAAAAATGACTAATAGAAATCTGAAAATGGATCATGGCTCATCCGGGCATGACCTCTTCTACATGTGGCCATAAGCTTCCCTGAGCTTCTCTTTGGCAAAAACACTTGTAAAAGTCCTCAACAGCCTCTAAAACCTGTCCCAATGTGTCCAGAGCATAACAATTAGCCAAACATGATTATTCAATCACAGAAAACAAACATAGGCTCACCAAAACATGTCCTCGATCAATGAGGGCTTCAAGCTCCCTGGAGCTTGCTGAAACTTCAATGGTGAAAAAATTGTAGAAGAAGTCTTCAAATGGCCTTTATAATAGTGTCAATGGATTCAGGACGTCCAAAAACCCCTAGCTGGGCTTTTACGGCACCTCAATCGGCCAAAAGATGAAGAAGTTAGGCCTCCTCCATTTTCCTCCTTCAACCTTGCTAAAACTGGTTCGCCAAAATGCACCCTTCTCATTTGAACCTGGCTCATACGCAATATAAGGCGTAAAAACCCAGCACCGGGCGCAACCACGCCAATGGTACAAACCGTAGGATGGTTAAGGGCGCACCAGCCCCTAACCACCTAGGCATCTGGGCATATGGCAAGTCATGTGACCGCGCGAATGGAAAAAGTAGTTAATTCGTTACAATGGGTGTAACTTCCCCGCGCTCCGGTCATATGTAAAACCATGGGGTATATAGAATAACCCCCCCACGCATTTATAAACAATGGCATAGTTATACATATAACAAAAATTAAAACATGGGTTATGTTTAAACCCCGCGCCAACCGTGGGTTCCATGGTACATATGTAACACAAATGACCGCGGGTAATATTACAATGGGTCACATGCTATATAATAAGACCACGGGTCGGGGCTAAGCCCCGGCCCGACCCCCCTCTGTTTTAAACATTAAACCAACTTAAATATGTTTGGCACCACATAGATAACAAGAACCATGCGACGGCACATTGGTTAGCGGAGGTTTGTGAAGGCTTTAGATAGTGGGGGAGGTCCGGGGGTCGAACCCTGTGGACTCCCATAATTTTACATACAACCATAAACCAAACAATGAGTGACACGTGGCACCCATGGATTAGGCCACGTGTCCTCACACCATTTTCCACCAAAGGACACATGTCACTTCTCGATTCGACAGCTGCCAACCAACAATTGCTTTCCATGTCATCACCTGACACATCATCGTATGGTCTGTATGGCCCTACCACGTTAGACTGTACGAATTGTATGGACTGTACAGTCAGCATCATTTTTTCCCTGTTTGACTTGACGAACAGATCGCTATATCTCTCGCTCCCGTCGTCTGTTTGAGATGAAACAAATTGCGTTGGGTTCATGGCGATGAGGGCCGTGCTCTTGTTCGTTTTGAGGCAATTCTGAGAACGTTGATTTTTGAGCTAAAATTTGACCCCTGGTCCAGATTTTGATCAGATAGCAAGAAAATTTTGTATGTAGAGTGTGCATATCGAATGCAAGGTGTGCGTATGCGAAGCCTTTGACTTGAAGAAAACTTTGGAGAAATCGCTCAAGTGTTTCTCATAAGACAGTGCAGAGGTTAGTTGCAAAGAGTACATGGGGCCAGAAATCGACTAAGTGTCGACGAAAATCCTTGTAGGAGTTTAAAAGTTTGAAGAAAGGATAAGTACAGAAGATTTGCGAAATAAATCCTTCACGAAGAAAGGATTGTCAAAGGTTTGACAAGATAAAGGATCAATATTGTCCTAGGAGGAGCCGAATCACTCCATAACGTTAGATCTTGGAGAATTTGTGCACTGGTTAGTCGCGAGGGTCCTTCGAAAATTCACAAATTGGAATATTTGGAGTGTATAGGGTTAAGAACCTTCTAAGCACGAAGCCACAAAGAAATCATATTCGTTGATCATTGGTTAAGGAGGACCATTGATCTCCACGTGTGGAGATAAGTTTTTGATTCCCGATTCGGGAGTTGTGGGGTTGAGTGTGTTAAAGATTCCCGAAAGTTAGAGTCCGAAAGTATCACGGCCGTTGGTTGTTCGAATGAAGAGAGTCATAGATCTCGTTCAGAGGAATCCATAGTTCATAGTTCGGAAGAATTGGTAGAGGCTGCAATCAAAACGTCCAAATCCTGAAGCGCTTAAGGAATTAAGCCTGGATTCACAGCCCGAGGTCGTATGCGATTCCACCAGAAACAAAAGATTGGCGTCGAATTTGATTTCGAAGGAACAAGGGGAGTAAGTGAATTTTTCCAGGGTTAGTGAAGACCCGAAGAGCTAATTCTGCTTATTCTTGTGAAGATCCTAGATTGGGAGGTTGAGCAACCCTTTGGAGAGAAGGGGGGTTTGCACCACTTCAGGTGCCAAACAAAAGGTTGGAGGAAGGGTTACAAATTGTCACATTAACTTGGGATATTTTGCAACGAAGTCCGACCTATACGTCACAATATTAGGATCTTATGACGTCGTGGTTGGTATGGACTGGTTGGAATCGCATGATGCAATACTCAACTGTAAGACGAAGCAATTGATTTTTACCGATGATGAGGGACAGAGAAGAGTGATCGTAGGAAGAAACTAGGGAGTGTCCTTGAGGTTCATTTATTCCCTACAACTGCAGAAAAGCATGCGCAAGGGATGCAAGTTATACACAATCTTGCTGCTAAATGAACGAGGCGAGGTGTAAGGATTGAAAGACCTTCCATTAGTATGAGCATTTTCAGACACGTTTCCAGAAGAGTTACCGGGTTTTCTGCCCGAAAGAGAATTGGAGTTTATAATCGATTTGAAACCTGGCACTGAACTGATAGCAAGAACGACTTATCGTATGTCGACACCTGAGTTACAGGAGTTGAAAATGAAACTAAAGGAGTTGTTGGACCTGGGAATTATACATACAAGCTTGTCACCTTGGGGTGCACCTGCTATTTTCATAAGAAAGAAGGATGGGTCGTGGAGACTCTGTATTGACTACCGTCAATTGAACAAGGCAATGATCAAGAACCAATATTCATTGCAAATAATAGAAGATTTGTTTGATCAAATGAAAGGTGCGACAGTGTTTTCAAATATCGAATTTATATCAAGTTACCACCAGCTACAAATTAAAGAGGAAGACATTCCTAAGACCTCTTTCAAGATGAGGTTCAAACACTACGATTTTACCGTTTTACAATTTGGACTGACAAATTCCCCGAGGGTATTCATGAGCTTGATGAATATGGTGTTCCACGAATACTTGGACAAGTTTGTTCAAGTATTAATTGATGACATATTGATATATTCTCGGATGATGAAAGAACATGACGAACATTTAATATTAGCACTACAGTGTTTACAAGAAAACAAATTATACGAGAAACTGTTGAAATGCTCCTTCTACCAATCAAAGATTCATTACTTAGGGCATGTTATATCTGACAAAGGCATCGTTGTGATCCAGTGAAGGTATAGGCTATTATGGAATGGCGTGTGTCGACAAACGTACTAGAAGTACAAAACTTTATGGGCTTAGCAGGATATTACCGACGATTCGTCGAGGGTTTTTCGAAAATAGAAAATCCGATCGTGGAATTGTAGAAGAAAAAAAAGAAGTTTGTATGAACCGAGAACTGCACGGACACATTTCAAAGGCTCAAGGGGTTGTTGATGACAACATTGATACTAAAATTCCCCGACATAGACAAAGAATTTTTGGTATGCACGGATGCATCCAAGGAAGGAGAACTACACAACACATTATTTGGAGTTATTGGCCATCATGTATGCCTTGAGAGTGTGGAGACACTATCTGATTGGATGGAAATTCAAAATAAAAATAGATCATTGTGGATAGGAACACATATTTACGTAGAGTGACTTGAACGCGCGACAAAGGCATTGGTCAGAATTGCTTAGCGAATACAATTTTGAGATTACTTACATAAAAGGAACAATGAATAGAGTGGTAGATGCGTTGAGTCGGAGACCACGCATATCTTGGCGATACTTCTTCAGACGGATCTTCGAGAAAATACTCTAACTATATAGTTCGATGATGACTCGTATAAATAGGTTAAGGAAAATGTCGGATAAGACACCATGATGGTACCAAATTTTGGAGGATATACATTGGACAATGACGAATTGATGAGGTATAATAACCATATTTACATACCTCCTAATGACGGATTGAGAAGTTTTATCTTAAGCAAATCTCATAGAGCAGTGTACATGGCTCATCCAGGAGTCATGAAGATGAGGGAAAACCTTAAGCCTTTATTCATCTGGGGAGGAATGAAGGAAAACATAGTTAGTTACATGGTGTGATGTCTAGAATGTCAGCAAGTGAAAGCTGAACATAGACATGCGAAAGGATTATTACAACCACAAGATATTCCAAAATAGAAATGGGAGGTCATTTCGATGGACTTTATTGTTGGATTGTCACTGAAGACAAGGAGGAACAACTCAAATTTTGTGGTACTTGACACTTTGACAAAGAGTGCACATTTTATTCCTATGCGTACGATGTATCAAAAGCTAAAAATAGCTAGATTTTTTATCAGCAAGATTGTAAGGTTACATGGTGTATTGAGAAAGATCATATCCGATCAAGGATTGGTGTTTACAAGACGATTTTGGACTAGTTTCCAAGAGGTCTTGGGAACACAACTGAACTTTAGTACAACATATCACCCCGAGACAGATGGGCAGACAGAAAGAACGAACCAAATTTTGGAAGATATGTTGTGTATGTATGTGATGGACCGACATAAGCGTTGGGAAGAGTTCTTGCCAATGGTAGAGTTTGCGTACAACAAAAACCATCAAAGTACCATTAATATGGAACCATTTGAGTTTCTTTATAGGCGACCATGTCAGATGCCATTGAGTTGGGATTGACTTGAGGATAGGGTTTTGGTAGGACCAGAAGCGTTCCAAGAAATGGAAGAAAAAATGCAATCGATAATACAAAGGATTAAAGAAGTGCAAGATCAATAGAAGAGTTATGTCGATGCGTATCGCATTGACTACAATTATGAATTTGGTGACCTCGTTTTCTTGCAGGTGAAATGGCACAAGAGTTCAATCAAGTTTGGTAAGGGAGATAAACTCTCTCCTAGGTTTGTGGGACCTTTCAAAGTTATGGAAAAGAAAGGACCCATGGCCTACCGGCTAGCCTTTCTTGATTCTTTGAGGCGTATGCACGATGTTTTTCATGTATCTATTTTGAGAAATTATGTTAGTGATCCTACACATGTTATTGACTTGAGTTCTTTGCAGGTCTCGGATGAGGGTGGACTCATGGTGGAGCCAATCCACATTCTAGACCATCGCATTCGACAGCTACGATGTTGAATTGTCGATAAGGTCAAGGTCCAGTGGGAAAATTATAGTCCACACTCAACTACCTGGGAGGATGCATATGATATGCGTCGGCAGTTTCCTTATCTGTTTGATAGACTAGACATATATATCTTGTCATTTACTTTTACTAATGCATTTTATATATATTGTACAACTTCGGGATGAAGTTCAAAACAAGAGGGGGTGTATGTAACATGCCGCTCTTGCGAGCACATTTTATCAACTTATTCTTTGAGGACACTTGTGTGCAAGTGATCCGGTTATAGTACATGGTTATATATTTCGCTTATGGATTTTTATGATGATGTTGATGGTTGTGATTTAATGTTAATATATATATATATATATATATATATATATATATATATATATATATATATATATATATTAACAAATTCTATTGACAGGTTTCCCATGAGAGTGTAGGACACTTGACAGATTGTGGATGTCGATGGTATCAGGGACCTCCTGAGACTCTGGATTGAGTCAGGGAGTGAATTGTATTGGTTTGATTATTTCATTTATGCATATGTGACATGTGATCAATTATAGCATGATTTTGTATATGGATCATTGACAATGTTTTGTTGATCGATGCAGGATGACGATTTCTTTATAATCTAACCCACATAAGGAGTAAAGGGGCCATGCACATAGACCATATATTAAGGGAGAGGTGTGGTAGAGTCCATGTCACAACCTACTAGCACTCTCGCCATGGATCGAATTGCAGGTTATCTATTACCTAGTTCAAGAGGTCTATGATGTTGTGAGGGCAGACTAAAACAATCGATCACGAAGATTTCTAAGGGGCGTGCAATAAGGCACTGTCCTTATTCCTTAGAAGCCCTTAGTCTCTCACAAGGTCGCCCAAATGGAGTGTTGACTCCATGGGTTGGACAACTACCAAAACACGTCAAAGGCGAGTGGCACCCTTGGAGCACAGAGTGTGCCTTGAAGGGAACATTGCGAAAATAAAACTTGAGTCAATGAACCTAGGTGGCCTAGAAAACATTGAGTGAATAATTAAACCTTGTGAAATCTTGAGCATTGTCGGATTAATTAATTAATTAATTAAAGAATGAATTTAGTAATTGTAACTCCGAATGAAGTCTAAGCCTATTCAAAATTAAGCCTAAGTCTAAGTTTGGTGAGAATACTAAAACCAAATTATAAATTAAATAAAATAGGAAAGAGGTAAATCAATTTAAGAAATTAAGAAAGATGAATTAAACCTAAAGATTGATTTAATACACAGATGTGCAATAAAATACCAATTTGAAATGTAAGATAAGAAAGGATTAAAGAATGAAAGAATATGTGCACACATAGAAGGGAATCTAGAGTCTAACTACCACTAGTTTAACTAGGAGAAGACTCCTATTTTAACTCAACTCAGATGTAGTAAGGCGTTAGTCATTAATTGGAAATAAGGGGAATAAAGAGAAAATTAGGAGTGATTTAAGGAGTGCTTTTACGATGGGTGAGGGAAATTGACTTTAATTAAAATATAATGTGGAATTTCTTGTGCAACTTGGGGGGAAGAGCGACAGGTGTAAGGGGAAAATAATTCTAATTTATCTAAATTAAAAAGTGAATTAATTGTGCAAGGGGGAGTTGTAATTAAGGAAACTCCTATAAATCAAATGGAAGAGAGGGGAAAAGGATCACATTGGTTATCGGCAAGGTTATTCTACCAAATTATTTTTGACTTGTTTTACTTGTGAGAGTTGGGATACTGAGCTTGAGAGAGAGTGGTGGATCTACCTTGCAAGGCGAGCTTGGAGCTAGAGGATTCTGGTTTTTGTGTGCGTGGCCACTTTGTGGCTAGGGGGGATAAGGGGGAAGAAGAGTATCCATAGTGTTGGCTGGCAGGTAGGTGAAGTCTCGACGATTAGAAAGCATGAGGGAAGAAGGAACGCCAGTTGCCGAAGGACATATTCAAGAGCATCAACGCAGAAGAACGCTCATGACGTCTTCGCTGGTTACGGTATTTCTCCTTTGACATTGTATTGTATTAAGTCTTATTGTAAGTATGGTTTTATAATTTGTTGTAATTGGTGATGAAATTATGATGTTGGACTGGCATGTTCCATTGATGTTTGTGTGTCACATAAGAAAATTCTAACGAGTCTGCAAATCGATTTCAAACTAGAATCTTGCATGTCTTATTTTGTCTTGTCCACCCTGATAGTTATATGTTTGTCTCTCAAGATGTCGGTCTCAAGTGAAACCCATTTCGGAGTCTGGAATACCCATGCAAGATTTTAATGCTAAAAATAAACCCTTGGCATTCTCCCAGTTGTTGGGTTTTTATCATCGTTCGAATAGTGGCTTAATCTCATTCCATTGACTAATGTTGTGTACATATGGGTAGTTTATAGAATGTTGCTGACCTTTTGCTTTAGATTAGAGCCAAGTGCTTGAGGACAGTAAATTGGGGGGTTTTCCTCCAATGAATGAGTTTGGCACATTGAAAATAAATTTCACAGTACGTAGGCTCTTTTTGCAATTTCTCAATCTAGCCCCTGGGTTGTTGCTCAAAGGTACGTCGACAAAGTGAGGAGTTGGTACTCTTGCCACTAGTTGTTTCATTTCCTGTTCCTATTCTATCCATTGCTTGATTGAACAAGTCAACAATGGTTATAGGGATATTTTGTTATTGCATATTTATACATTCTAGGGCAGACTGAGACATTTTTGAAGGGATATCTAAAAATTTTGAAGGAAGTTTACATCGGCACACAAGGCCCTTGCTACCATTATGGATTTCGATCACTTAGAGCGCAGAGTAGACGACATTCACAACCTTGAATTTAGGATCAGAGGAACACCCACCATGATAATGAATGAACTGCTATGAGCAAAATACTTTGGTATTATATTAATCAGAGAAAAATACTCGGGTATTACAATGTGTGCCAGATGCACAGACTTAGAGCAGACTGCTCTTCGCTCGACTTACTTACAGACTTAAGAAAGACACGAAGCTTCAAACAGAAGGGAAGCTTAGAAACTTGGACTCTAGACTCTCAAATTGTGCTCCCTCTAATGAGCTCCGATCCTTCTTTTATACAATATCTTGAAGGTGGAGTCATCATGAAGCTAGGACTCGAAGAGACTTGTGGTCCCACATGTCGACCACTCAATCTTACTTTTAGGATTCAACGGATATATTCACACAGGAATCTCCGACCAAATCATCAACTTTATTTCTTATCAACCGAAAGTAGATAGAACAATATATCTATCAGGGTTGTCGTGCAAGATTCCCCAATCAGATATCTATTAACAAGACATAAAGTAGAGCATCTTTGGAAATGTGGGTCAATCCTCACCAAAAGTCAGAGAAGTGCTCCGAGTTTCCAAGATTCTCTTTATTTGACATGACTACACTATGTACAAAGTGGATTTTAATGACGACAACCCACGGAACTCGAATGGCACCATTGTCGGCCATTTAGACATGAGTTTACACAGTGGAGTTTGATATGTAAACCCACGAAAACCAATTATTCTAAGGGATAATCATTAAAATGTCGAAAGTTATAAGGATCCCAATGTTGAGTATATATTTCTCTGAATAGTTCAGGATCCTCATTACTTTCTTCTTCTTGATGAAGTATGAATTTGGTTCGGATTACCCATGGATGCTTTTCTCTTACAAACAACATCTTATATTCTTCTTCTGAAAATAGATCAGCAATAGTTTCAAGCCTTCTATTATGGAAGAGGAACATTCTGCCAACTTCTGATACTTGGGGATTTATACCAACTGGATTTAATCCAAACTTATACCACCATTCCATTAACCAGTCAGGTTCTGGGCCTAAAATGAAGGAATCTGCAAATTTTATCATACAGTAATAATATTTATATCTGTCTGTCCAAAGGCAAATATTAAACCACATTGATTTATACTGATGATAATTTATATTGAATAATTTTTCTTCTGGATTCCCATTCGGCCAATCTTGTATTGCCCTCATTCTATTGATTTGGAAGAAATTCCATGCAGGAGTTTCTTGCCATCTCTGTGTTTGCTGATCAAACCATTCTCTATTAGCAGATCTGATTCTGCTAAGATCTCTCATCTCTACCAAATTTTCTCTGGAGGCAATAGTAGCATCCTGGTGCATTCTGCCAAGTAGATGTTGGGGAGGAAGTACATTTATATTAGTATTTGTTGAAAATCTAGGCAATCCCAATTCTATCTTTTCTGAAGCCCTGTGCTGCCATTCTGGTATCCAGTTACTTTCAAAAATTTCCCAGGGGGTATTATCAGCTAGATAATGAGTAACAAGAGCATTTCGCTGATCATCCCAAACTTCTACAGTCACCAAGCTCTTCTTGCAATAAGCAATTTGAGCATGAGATTCTGAGACAAATGGCAGTTCTAGTCTTTTGGGAGGATTTTCACTTATACTTGGTAATGTAATAAAATATCCTGGTCTTTTGTCTGGACAATTGCAAGAACCATGTGGTTCTACAGCAGAAAGGAAAGGAGTACCAAGGATACAGTCTACTGGTAGGTCTGAAATTTGATACTTCATTCCTAAAGCATATTCCCCAAGAATTAAAATTCCTTTAGGAACTTCAAACTGGATAGAAGTATTTATATTTCCTAGTCCAGTGGCTGAGCCGAAACTATGAAACCAATATTTTACAGGGATGAGATCTTTGTTTAGAAGATTTAGATCAGATCCAGTGTCTATGAGTGCAGTTAAGAAAAATGTTTCTTGATTTATTTCTCGCTGGATCTTGACATAATATTTTTGATATCTTACAAGCATGATTTTCATACCTGTCATCCCTTGCATTTCTATTGTTGTCTATTCTTGGACAATTGATTTGAAAGGAGCATCTTCGAGGGGAGGAGGGATGGAATCCAACCTCTCTTTTATTGCTTTGATTTCTTGTCGTGCCCATGAATCAATTTTGAAGCTATATCCTACATCTCCCTCCATCCTCTTGATTTTTTCTTTTAATTCACAAACTTCCTTCTTTAGAGAGAAAACTTCTTTAGCCAAGTCAGTGACAGAAGTGTTCTGTAACCTCGGCTCTCTATTGAATTTGATATATTTCTTTGTATTTTTTTCAAAGGAAGCATCAATAAACAAAGGTTGTCTCTTTGGTAATTCAGGATGTTTATTCTTTTGTTCTTCTTTGACAGTCTTAATGAAGGTTTCAAGGAGGGAGTTTTTCATATCACCTTCAGGGAGGCCTTTTATTTGGGCAAGCATTTGTGCCTCTTGATCACCTGTATTCTGGAACATGCAGACTTTTAACTTTTGTTGTATTTCAGGTTCTGATTCAGAGTCAGAACTATCAATATTACTTTTGCAAGAACATAAATTTGGATTGCTGCAATTACAATACCGATTCATCAAAATCTCTCTTTCTGAGCTATATTCAAACTCAGATGTGCTGCTAGAAGTAGAACAACATCCTTCTCAAAGAAGATGAACTTCTTCCCTTTTGAATGGATTATAGGGGCAGGCATTAGTGTCGTGATTGTTTGCCCCACATCTGTTGCAGTGAATCTTTGCAACTAGCTGTTTTCTTTCTTGAGCCTGTTTTGCTTTTTGCTCTGAAAATTTTCCTTTGGATTTTCTGGAGGCTACATTGTCTGGGCAATTATGAGCATAATGTCCATGGTTTCCACATATCCAACAAATAATCCCCTGTTTTGCTTCATGAGTATGGCTTTTGAGCTTAATGTCTTTAGGCTCATAATAATGAGTTATGGGCACATACTTATATCTGGCTTTGTATTTTCTACCCTTTTCTCCCCTGAACTCTTTTGGCTTCTTTTTTCTTTTCCTAGCTGGATTTGTGAGGTATAAGCCATATTGTTCACAGATGGATTTTTTATCAGGAAGATATGCAGACTTGGATATAGAATTTTGGACTTTCATGCTAGTGCATAGTCCAATCAAGGCTTTGGTTACCAGTGAATAGATTTCTCCCCAGGTGTACATTTCTTAAGGAAGTTTGAATACTTCCTCCATTTTGAGGTATTCTACAAATTTACTTGGTAGGGCTGCCAGGTAAACTTGTTTCCATAATAAATTCTCGCTTTCTTTGACCTCAAAAATTCTTTGTGTCCATTCTTTATGAAATTGTTCATACTCGGACATTTTCCTACATTTCATATTCATGAGAATGATCTCATGCTTGTCTGTAATTTCATTTTCTGTTCCACACCAGTGCTCAAGTATTGCAGTGGTAAGAGCACCAATCATGTTGTTTACTGCAATACCATCAGTATGATATACAATATCACCTTCTTCGTCTTTAAGGATCTCTTCTTCCATCTTTGTAATCATTGAGGGAGAGGAAATAACTTCCCACCATTTGCTGAGAGTTCCTGTAAAGCACTGAATGATTGTCTTGCATGCCTCTACTTCAGTTTTTCCCTTCATACACATAATCTTGTATGAGACATACATCCTGTCAATCATCTGTCTTATCTGTGCAATTGACAAATTATCAATGTTCCATTCTTGGAACCAATCTTCAGCCAACGTTTGAGTGTCTGGAAGCCTACCTTTCCCAACTAGGTCAGGGGCTGATGGTCTGGTAGAATGATGTGGAAGGTCTTCATAGGCTGGATTTTTGACAGTCACTAAGGCATGACTAACTTTAGGAGGCTTAGAAGATGCTTCAGGCAATTCTTCTTCTGGTGGAAAATGTAATGGAAATCTTTTTACAATTTCTATCTCAGAGGATTTATGTACAGGAGATAGAATAGAAATGTGAGGGCTTGAAAGGATAAAGGAACTAGGAATGGGTTTATCCTGATGACTACTTTTGCCTTTTATTTCTGTCAAAGATTTTCCCATTGTTGAAAAGGAATTACCTAATCCTTCCATTATTTCTTCATGGTTTCTGCTAGATTCTCTGGCTCTGTAGGAGATCTCGGATAGAGCAGAATCCATTTTATTTTTTACTTCAACAACTTTCCCTTGTATTTGGTCCACAGATTTGACTATAGTATTTGTGGACACTTGAAGATCCATAATTTGATCCTTTAGGGAATAGTCATTGGTTATAAAAGTGTGTGTAGCCATTCCTCTCAAAGCAGTATTTGTCTAGTTAATCTGTTCAGAAACTGACTGGACTCTTTTATCGATTCCGGACAGCTGAATGGCTTCTTCTGATAATAATAAAGGAACTGCTTTCACTTGTTTAGCATTATCTTCTAACACAATTCCTTTAAAAGGTGGAAAAGTAGAATTTGATTCAACAATACTTCCATCAATGCTTTTCCACTTATGTTTTGGAGAAGGAGATTCTGAGGTTTCTCCTATCATTTGGACTATAGTCCCTTGTTTTAATTTCCTCCACTCAAAAAAGGAAATCCAACTATTTTCTTCAGACATAAACTTCTGCCAGTCTTTGGATAGAATTAATTTTTCATTGTCTGGTATGACCATGTTAAATTCTTTGGTTTTAGGATTTGTAAACAAATCCCAGTTTAACATCTTTTTGATCCATTCCTCAGAGATAGAATCCTTTTAACACCCTTTCACGACTGTATGAAATTTGTGGATTTCTTCTATAGTAGGTTTTTGGATATCACTGGGTAAAGGGTTAATAAATCTACAATCAAGAATGATTGTATCACATTGTTCAACATACCCTAGCCCATACTTTGGAGTGCCAGGTGGTCTCATACCTTTGTAGATATATTTGATTCTAGGATCCAATGATTCTATTGAAGGCATATAATGGATCATAAAGCAGAAATTACTTTTAGAAGTTGACATAGAAGATTCAAAGGTGTTATGTACAGATCTACAAGATAATGAGGAATCCATTATAGTAGATCAGGGATGATTTTAAGGATGGAAATTTATTTTAAAATGTAGAAACCTTGGCGAATCTTACTATTCCTTCATATGCCAACTATAAATGTTGGGCGATATTTTGTAAAAATATTCAAATTTCTAAGGATTTAATATAGTTTTTATAAAATTTTGGTGATTTTTAAGGTAAAATAATTTTATCCTATAGAATTTGGGTGAATCATTTTTAAAATAACGAATCTCATTTTTGGAAAAACCATGGAAAATTAGCCCATGAGCGAAATTTAGCCCCTAAAATCATCCATGTAGTAGATATTACTATTTTTGCACAGAAAAGAAGGGCATTTAATCTTAGTTCTCTACTGAAAGAGAAAAAGATAGGCTCCTGGCCGACTGCTCAGGCAAAAACTAGCAAACCTTTCAGAAGGTCGCAGTAGTGGAAACTGTGCCTTTAAACAGCTCGAGACTACTTATACGACCTTAAGTGTGTCGCAAGAGTGGAACTGTGCCTTTAATTAGCCCGAAACTCTTGATACGACACTGGATTCTCAAATGATCATACAATATATATTTACAGAGAAAACACAGAGTGAATAGCTATATCAAATCTAAGAGAGTCTGATATCATACCCGGGTTGAAAAGAAGGTCATGGCTCTGATACCATTTGAAAAACTACTCCACACGAACAACTTTGTCAGAGGCCTCCTCTGTCAGAGTATGAAGCTTGACTACTTGCACTCTGTCTCATGCACTATCTCCTCTTGCCATCTGGGCTTCTAGTCTTTGCTACTCTTGATAGAACCAATATCCTCGGGTTAACCGCTTTACTCTGTCCGAACTATGAACCCCACCACTCGAAGTCCATCAGGCTTTTGCAGTTTTATGTGAACCCTATAGCTAGCTTTCCGTGGACCCTCTACACCTACAACTGCCCTTTAGCGGCCACCTACCTTAGCGGGACTTACTACCAGTGCTTGGCCATCCCTTTATACCGACTACCAGCGAAGACTCCATTTAGAAATAGGAATTTTCATTTTCAGAAACTACGACCACCTGGATGAAGCGTTGGGATTGTTCGTCCCTCGCAAGGCTCCTTCTCTCTTGATAGATCTGAGAGACTTTCATTGCACCCTTCCTTTTGGCTTGCACATCTATAACTATATGTATGAGTGTAATGTAAACGTTTACCTCTTGGTTCTCCTAGGGCGATTTTGTTGATTTTTCCTGAATCTGAGCGAAGACTCTGTCCAAAATTATTCATTGCCTCTAAGCGAAGTTCCTGTCAATTGATTCGTTGACTCTGAGCGAAGAACCTGACCAAATTAGTCGCTTCCTCTGAGCGAATATCCTGTCAATTGATTTGCTGCCTCTGAGCGAAGATCCTGTCAAATTTAATCGCTGCCTCTGAGTGGAGATCCTGGCATTTGATTCACTTCTTGAGTGAATATATTGTCATAAGAGATTAGTTCGTTGCCACATAGAATGGCAGGTTCTGTCATTTTGGTCCCTTTCTAAAGGATTATCTACGAATGCCTTACATGTAAAATATGAGTAGTATCTACAACTGTCTTTTAGGGTTGGATTTAAAAAAAAAATATGAGAACTTTATTGTGAAAGTAATTAATTACCAAGGGATCTCTTGTGAGAATGATGATAATTTTTCCGCGAGGGATCGAGATAATCATTATGCTCAGTTAGTTCCTTTAATTTCGTAAGTGCAAGTCGACAGGATTGTCACATCTAGTTTTCGAATATAGTGAAACCTTGTGTCCATAGAAACCATGCTACAGTTAAGGCGTTGACTTAGTTAGTTTCAAATAATTGGCCATCCTTAGTACCTTGTTTAAAATACCCTACTTCTCTTGGATCGATTCAATTAATAGTTGATCAAAGATTTAGTTGGTCTACCTTTGGCCTCGACTTGTTTATGAATTAAAGGTATTAAATTATTAAGTGATCAACTAATAAATATTTTAACAAACTCTTTTGTTGAGAGAAGTATAGCATAATCGCTAGATTATTAAGTTTATTATTAAATAAAGGATACAGAGTTGTACTCTTAATAAAGTGTTGAAAGGTCAAGCATCAATTAACCTAGAAAACCCTTTTTTAGTAAAATATTTAATATCATACATTTTAGTCAAAGGATTTTAAATTTTAACTTAAGGATACCTTTCAGAGTGGGATTAGATGGTTGTAAAACATTAAAACCCTAGGATTAGGTTGTTGCCTAAATGTTAAGTAAATGTTAAGTCTAGCTACCTCACTAAGTGGTAAACATCAACACTGCATTTAATACATGACACTTACTTAGGATATATGATCAGAGTTCATTTGCGAAATCCAAGATAGAGATTAAGTAATCACGTTGGTATGTGTAGTATGATTCTTATATATATATTGGGACCATGACTCCCTTTTGCCAATTAAGAATTGTTGTTGGAAATTATGGTTAGATGTATGAATTAAATAAAATTCATGAGTCTAAATTGAAAATAAATTGATTAAATTCCAACAATATTAGTATGTGTATGGTATAATAAAACTTATACCTTCTTGTGGGAGAACTTATGTGTGGTTTCATTGTATGCGTTATTAGGTAAATCCTTGGTATGCTTCATGACAATGTTATGAATGTTTTTCTCAATACACATGAACATAATGTTGATTATTGATTAATTAAGTAATTAGATTACTTGTGTGCCTTAAAATTAATGTTAATATATGATTAATTAAGTGACTAGACTACTATTGCGCCATGAATAATTGATGATTAAGATTGATTGATTGATCTGGTTTATGTTCAACTTGATTGAATTAGTGGGGATTAGAAATCTCCTTGTTCCTCAGAACAATCGCCAGCCCTGAGACCTTAAGTGGTCAAAATCAATCAGATGAATCATGGGCTTGAGTGTTGTTTATGTGTCCTGGAGGTCCTAACCTTGAAGGGTAGGTTGGGCAGGTAGTTATTTTTGTATTCAATGTTTGGTTGACCATTATTTATATTTTGCTTCAGATGATTTTGTTGTGTTGAATTGTGTCACTATTTATGTTTATGCTTTGAACATGTGTCATTGTTATTTATGTTAATGCGTTGGCCTTGTGTCATTATTGATTTTGTTGATGTGTCTCTTGTAATGCTATTAATTTATGTCGTGACGACTCAAATTCCTAATGCGAAGAAAAAAAAATATTTACATTGTACATCATTATTTTTTATCGCAACGGAGGGACGTTACAAAGTATACATTGTTTTGGAAGGATAGGGTAAGCGAAAATGTTTATCGACAATGAGAATTCATCCCTGCTTTGTGTATTTTCTGGTAGGTAACCCTTCGGGGAATTATTGGGTTAAGAAATGTAAGGGACGCCAAGTCGCAAGTTCCTGAAGCGGAGAATTTCCATTTACTGTTGGATCGAAGAAAGGAATTCATTAGTGATGTGAGCCATTGATCAATGATCCAACAAAAAATCTTTCTCCAATGTTCGATCAACCAGTGGGGAGGATGTGTACACACTTCAGGAAGTGCAAGCTACAAGGGGTAAGAATATCCCGAAGGCTGAAGGTTGGAGTACGTGGCCAGAAATTACGGAACTTTGGAACTCCGAGAAAACTCGAGGATGTAGGAAGGTGTGTTAAACGTCGAAGCGTCAAAGCACTGAAGTTTCCCTTGTTGTAGTTTCCATATCTGATTGGATGGGCGCATGTACACTATGGTGATATGGTGTTCCTAAGTAGTTCCACGTGGCGTCGTGGGGTTGGTCGTAAATTAGTTGTGGGATCCCCCCCCTTGTTAAGTCTAAACTATGTGTTAAGCATGGATAATATCAACTGTCAGATCTAAGGGTGGATAGAGCTCCACCATAGATTTTGGAGTGGAAAGAGACTTCGGGTCTCTGGGGATGTTTTTGGACCTCCAAAAGAATCGTTAAAGGATCGAAGGCCCAATATCCAGGAAGACCTAGGGAGATATTCTCTGTAACCCCTCCTTCCGTGGCTATGTCACTGCAAGAGAATTATGCCATGGGTCACAATAGTGCCATGATGGAAGACACGAGAGAAGTAAAACCACGTGAATTCCACATGGTGAAGGGGGTGTCCATTGGCCAATGATGCCCCAAAAACTTTGGAAAGCCATAAACTTCAAACCAGAACTTGGATTTGGATAAGGGTATATTCAATGGAAATCTCTCACTGAGCACAAAGCGATGGATACCTCATCTGATGAATTCATGGAGTTGTAGGAAAGCATAAAATTTATACCCCCATCCCTAAAAATGCTTCTTAGGGGGTCGGTTGTGTGACAAACATATTGATGAAACTTCCCTATATTGACATGTACAACCTCTTCCCATGTTGATCTACGCTAATAACACAAATGTTATGCTTATACCCATGTCATTCCATGCGATCTTTAATCGAATACTCGATATGTCCTTGACAACCGATATGACTGCAATACGACTATTTCCCTTAAATATGTCCTTTGATTTTTGTCTGTTGGTTATAGATCTGAGATTTGGCTTCCTCTTAGAGTGACAACTCTAATACCATGATGAAAACATTACTTTGACACCCAAGTATCTTGTTATCTAGTGATTTTCCTACTACAAATAAATTTAGCAACTCACAAAAAAAAATACATTGCTGGAATATTCAACTAAAATAAAGATAGCAGAAGCAATACTGAAACCAAAAATATCATGCACAATACACAAAGATATTCTTCCTATCAACTAATATTATCATTCAAATAACTTAAAATCTTACAAGGGCTCCCTTACTAGGAAAATGGCCCAAATAGAAAAGAGACAAAGTATATCAAAACTTGATTGGTTGATTTCCTTCCAAACCTATTGTATGATCCTATATGGAAAAAGTGTGACTGTTCTATTGATTCCCATGCTGTTATGCGCTATCTGTGTGACTGTTATGCCAAAACCCATGTTGTTCTACACAACCTGTACCCTATTACCTGCAATGTTCCACGGTGGTTGATCCTTCTACTGTATGATTGTTTTGTCTCTTCCTTTGGACTAGATCTCTAGATGGAAGTCCTTCTCCACCTATCCAATATCTCCTTGAATCACAGTCTTTCATGATCCAACTCTCTCTGTGTCAAATCAATCTCTCTTAATCAATCTATCAAGTGTCTTCCTCCTTCACCCTAACCTTAATTTTATAAGATTGAGTTATGACCTAACCCTAATCTCTAAAGTGATTTACAATTGAGATTACTTCTCACCTCACTTGAAATCAATGACTATTATTTAATTCACTAATACTAATTAAAACATTTTAAATAAAATAGTTCACTATGCAAGAATAGTTCCATGATTGCTCATCTATTCATAATTCAGATTTTATTTTCCTTGAT
>JASDQU010684198.1:38544-61653 GCA_032191745.1 Picea mariana | reverse complement strand
AATTAACTATGGGTTCTCTTACTCCATAATGCGTCTTCCCGTGAGGGATTTCACCATAAGGGGACCACTTTGGAGTTCATCCATCTTTACTTCTTATCAACCATGACAAGACAATAATGAGTCATCTTTACATCAAACAATCTTGGGTCCATTACCCAAACCTTTGTGTTGCAGGGCTTTCTTCAAGGGTTGACATCAATGACAACCAACCTTAATCAACAGTTTCTTCCAACAATACAGATTTGGCAAGTGTATCAAATTCTGCAAAGCACACAAGAAATTTTCTTTGTTAGAGGAGTTGCACTTACCGTGGCTTGCAAAATGGTATGTGATATTCGAAAATGACGCAAATTTTTACTCCATTCGCGAATATAGCCAAAAGCCGGTAAGAGAAACTGTATGGGTGGATAAAACGACATACTAAAATTACAGAAGTTTATATTTCAAATTTTGTTGAGCTACTTCTGAGTATGGTAACAGACTTGACAGAAAGCCATGTTCTTTGTCAAAGTTTATTCACTGTCCTCTGGATGTAGTTACAAACTCCACATACAATCAACTGTCTATCGCTACTGCACATTTTTTATTTTACTACTCCTACGCATATAACTGGATTATGGACTTTGCAACATTTTCTGAGGATTACTTTATACTACAACCTTCTGCAAGAGGTTTCATGTGTTCAAGTAATGATTTGGTTTCTAAAAATCACCTTTTACTACCACCTTCATGTAATCATCTTATTTCATTCTTTAGAAGAGACCTTAATGTAGTGGTGTGTTTCCAGATCTGTTTCAACCTAATGTCAATCTTCATGTTGTTTCCCTTGTGTTGGATAGGGAAAATGCATTTCTTTTGTTGCAGTTTATGCGATATTTGATTAAAAAATATAAAAAAATCCAAACCATACAATTTTTATTTTTTATTTTTTAAATAAAGAACAATGTATTTTTTTGAATAGACGTCTGTTCAAACAGTTTTAAGCGTTGTTTGGGGTTGGCGTCCTTCAATGATGTTAAGTAATCACAAAATTAATATTGTTTGTGCCAATGCAATTGAGTTGTCATCCACTATGGCAATTGCATTAACACTGCAATGCCAGATAATAAATGTCTGGCATGTGCCTAATGTCAAGGTCATTATCGCACAGGACACCCAACGTCCAAAGATTTATGGACTCGAACCAACATTGTAGATTTTGTGACAAAGCAACACTAAAGTTGATGTTCTTTGTAGGTCTGTCAATCCTGTAGTTTAAGTACTTTGACAATGACAACCTTGCTTGTTCACCACAATGTCGCAGTGCAGTCAATAACACTGTTCCCATTGCCACCGCCAATGTCAATGTCTAAGGCCGAAGTTATCTGGAGCTTGGGGTCACCGCCTATGTGGATGCCTAAAGGTGAAACCACCTGGATCGAAATTTGATTATATGTTGAGTCTCTTGCTGCATCCAGAGGTTTCTCAACACTATTTGACATATAAACTGGTTGTCTATCAATTATGTTACAACTTTGGCATAAAATGTTCTATAATTTCAGGATATTGATTCAAATGCACATACAGTTTCTCACTTTGGTTGGTATCCAATTTTATAATTTCCTATTGAGTGTATTCGGGCATGGATTAATATTTGGCGTCACTTTTGAACATTCCAGACCTTTCTGTGGGCTGCCATGTCTTCCACCCCTACCACGAAAGATATATTCTGATGATATTTGCAACATTTTATACACTTGCCATATCTGTGCTGCTGGAAGAAGTCAAGTACTTCAACAGAAGAACAATTTGCAGCTAGCTTGGACGTTCCTTCCAATTTACTGTAATAAAACAAAAAAGTTCAACATACAAATCTTCAGGCAGGATTTTCAACCAAACAGATGATCAAATACAGGGAGAATAACAATCACAACATACTTGAATTTTTTTCATGTCTCAGCTTTTGATGCCCAACAGGATTTGTTTCACCCATAACTGGCGTCACATAAAACGACTCCCTTGACATTGAATTGGGACTGAATCACATTTCTAAGTTGTCTCGGATGTGAATGGTCAGGAACATTACAAGGAAGGCACCTCAAACCCCAAGTTTTCGACAACAGAGGGAAATTAATAATTAACAAAGAATGGAATGTTGAATAACCATCCAATGCAAGTAGACCATATCTAGAAGAGACAAGGTATTCAAAAAACTGGGATAGATCTAGTTGGCAGCACCAATTAAGTCCAAGAATCGAAATTGATATTCAACTCATTTTTTACGAATCAAGCATTTGATCGTCAAGAATACTGTCAACAAGCTTCATTATTGTACATATTTTTTATTCGTCGTTAGCAGGCCAAATCGCAGTCATTGTGGCAAATAATCTCAGTTTTATTTTGTAACCCATCTTATTTGAATATAGAATATTTGCAGTTTTATTTTTTTTATGGTGTTTTCCAATCTCTGGCATTGTTTTTTGTTTTGTTTTGTACCTTTTTCTGTGTGTCATTAAACATGGATGACAAGATTTTCTTTCTGTTGCCCAGTACTTCAATTTAAATAAAGGCTACTATGTTCCTTCCTTACATTTTACATGGAAGAATAATTTGTCATAGGCCATACTTATGTGGTGTTAGCCATATACTTACGTAAATATAATGAATTAATGATTATTACAACAAGGCAACTCAAGTGTTGACGTCATGTTCTTGTTCAATATCTTGCATATATTACAACATTTTATATTTGATAATATCTGTGCATATATACTAATATGAGTACTATTGGAATAAATATAAAAACTTTCTCTTGGCCAAAACTTAGCCAACTATTTGGCCACCGGGTTTTGGGTTTGTGGTATCTAACACCTATGTCCCATGTTCCGTCATATACATCTTGCACCCAAAGAACTTCCATGATCTACAATTTATGCTTTAACTAGTGAGAACTCACGAAGGTTTCGAAAAGATTGGCATTAATAAAGGAACAATAGATTTTCTTCTGTAAGATACTTAGCCCTTTTCCCCTTTTCTTCTTCCCGTCTATGGTCACTTTCTAGTTATATACTTAGTCACCTTTCTATGTTCATGGGTTCCAGGGTTGGCATTCTGACATATCTTCATCTCCATCTATATTCTCACATGACAAATCTGACCAGCCATGTTCATTTCCATACTTAGCCAATTTTATGGTTGCGTTTGCCGGGTTGGCGCTTTGGAACTCTGTTGCTTCTTGTTGCGTTATATACATCTTGCACTCAAAACTTCCGTGGTTTCAAAAAAAATTATGAATCGAACAACATCCTGCAAATTGGGAGATGATTTGCATTTGAAACAGAAATAATCTATTAATATATATTAATATGAATACTATTGAAATAAATATCAAAACTATATCTTGGCTAATACTTAGCCAATTATCCGGCCAACAGGTCCCAGGTTCGCGGTATCTAACACCTATGTCCCCTGTTCCTTCATATACATCTTGCAACCAAAGAACTTTCGTGATATGCAATTTATGCTTTTACTAGTGAGAACCCAGTAGGGGTTTGAAAACATTGGCATTAATAAACGAAAAATGGATTTTCTACTGTCAGATACTTAGCCCTTTTCCCCTTTTCTTCTTCCCGTCCATTATCATTTTCTGGTTATATACTTAGTCGCCTTTCTATGATCACAGGTTGCAGGGTTGGTGGGCTGACATGTCTTCATCTCCATCTATATCCTCACATGAAGAATCCGACTGACCATTGTTCCTTTCCATACTTAGTCAATTTTATGGCCACGGTTGCCGAGTTGGCGCATACGAACTCGCCTTTTCTTCTTCATGTCTATTATCTTTTTCTGGTTATATACTTAGTCGCCTTTCTATGATATCTAGTTCTAGGGTTGGTGGTCTGACATATCTTCATCTCCATCTATATCCTCACATGACGAATCCGACCGATCATTGTTCCTTTCCATACTTAGCCAATTTTATGGTCGCGATTGTCAAGTTGGCGTTTACGAACTCAACTGCTTATTGCTCTGTGATATACATCTTTCACTCAAAAATTTTGTGATCTACAATTACACTGCGAACTCCTCATATACATTAACTTCACTCAAAGTATCTGTCGCTGCCTTCCATCCCCACTAACTTCGCGTGCTTCCTAATATACATTAACTATGCTCTTACTAGTGACAACTGAACACACTGGTATGAAATAATTGGCATCCGGTCCTCTGCCATATACAAATTTACTACTGCACTCCAACATCGTCTCCTCTTCTGTGTTACACATTATGCATTCAAATATTTTGAGCTATACAATTTGGCCATCGGTGCCTTGTGTCTTCTAGGGAGACCTTGTCACCCTATTTTGGATCCTTGCATTGGCGGGTTCATGAAATCTCCAACTCTTAGTCATTGTTTCTTGTTCTGCCCATCCTCGTACTTCTTTCCAGATATGAAACACCAAAGGTTTAATACTAAAATGGAATCATGCAACAACCGTAAAGATCGTCATTAATAAGAAAAAGTCTCGAGAACCAACCATTCCTATATAACTTATCCCGAAACATGCAAAGAAGATCTTTCTAGGTAATGGAAAATCTATTACAAATTTCAATATATTAGAAAAAACAAGTCCTGGCCAGCGTTTCCCTGTTCCATAATTGGATACTTTTTCGATCGCGGGTTCCTGGATTGATGGCCTCAAATTTGTATCACTCTTAATTTTTCCTCTCCCCCCCCCTCTATTATCCCTTTGTGATTCTATAGTTAGTCGCATCTATATGATCACGACCTCATGGATTCGCAAATTGGAAACTCTTTATCTATATCTTCACACCATGAGCCCAACTGACCATGGTCCCTTTCAATACTTAGCCAATTATTTGATCACCGGGTCCCGAGTTTGCAGTGTCCAACACTTATGTCCCCTGTTCCGTCATATACATCATGCACCCAAATAGCTTTTGTGATCTGCAATTTATGCTTTTGCTAGTGAGAACTTACCATGGATTTGAAAGGATTGGCATTAATAAACGAATAGTAGATGTTGCTTATGGATTTCAATGAATTCTGTGAATCGAACATGATCTTGCAAATTGGAAGATGATATGCATTTGGACCATAAATAATCTATTAATATATATTAATATGAATACTATTAGAATAAATATAAACACTTTCTCTTAATTTTTCCTCTTTTCTCCCCCTCTATTATCCCTTTGTGGTTCTATGTTTAGTCGCATCTATATGATCACAACCTCTTGTATTCGCAAATTGACAACTCTTTATCTATATCTTCACACCATGAGCCCGACCGACCGTGATCCCTTTCAATACTTAGCCAATTATCTAATCACCGAGTCCCGGGTTTGCGGTATCCAACACTTATGTCCCATGTTCCGTCATATACATCTTGCACCCAAAGAACTTTCGTGATCTGCAATTTATGCTTTTACTAGTGAGAAATCACCAGGGGTTCGAAAGGATTGGCATTAATAAACGAACAATAGATTTTCTTTTGTGAGATACTTATCCCTTTTTCCCTTGTTTTCTTCCCGTGTATTATTGTTTTCTAGTTATATACTTAGTCGCCTTTCTATGATCGTGGGTTATAGCATTGGTGGGCAGCCATATCTTTATCTCCATCTATATCCTCACATGATGAATCCAACCGACCATTGTTCCTTTCCATACTTAGCCAATTTTATGTCCGCGGTTGTCGGGTTGGCACTTTTGAACTCTGCTGCTTCTTGGTCCGTGATATACATCTTGCACTCAAAATTTATTTGAGCTACAATTCCACCGCAGACTCCTTAGGCCTTTTTCCCTTTTCTTCTTCCCGTGTATTATCACTTTCTGGTTATATACTTAGTCTCCTTTCTATGATTGCGGGTTCCAGCAATGGCAGGCTAACATATCTTCATCTCCATCTATATCCTCACATGACGAATCCGACCGACCTTTCTTCCTTTCCATACTTAGCCAATTTTATGGCCACGGTTGTCAAGTTGGCGCTTTCAAACTCTGTTGCTTCTTGCTTCATGATATACATCTTGCACTCAAAACTTCCATGATCTACAATTCCACCGCAGACTCCTCGAACTCACAAGCTTCACTCTACCACTGTTCACAAATGTTTTGAAGTATCTGTCGCTGCTTTCCATCCCCACTAACTTCCTGTCCTTCCTAATATACATTAGTTATGCTCTTACTAGTGACAACTGAACACACTGGTACGAAACAGTTGGCATCCGACCCTCTGCGATATACAGTTTGACTACCAGATTCTGACATCGTCCCCTCTTTCGTGTTACAGATTATGCATTCAAATGTTCTGAGTGATCCAATTTGACCGTTGGGGCCTCACGTCTTCTGGGGAGACCTTGTAACCCTATTTTGGATCCTCGTGTTGACGGGTTCACAAAATGTCCAATTCTTAGTCACTTTTTTTCGGGTTGGCACTTTCGAACTCTGTTGCTTCTTATTCCATGATATACATATTGCACTCAAAATTTATGTGATTTACAATTACACCACGGACTCCTTAGCCCTTTTTTCCTTTTCTTCTTCCCGTGTATTATCGCTTTCTGGTTATATTCTTAGTCGCCTTTCTATGATCGCGGGTTCCAGCATTGGCGGGCTGACATATATTCATCTCCATCTATATCCTCACATGACGAATTCGACCGATCATTGTTCATTTCCATACTTAGACAATTTTATGGTTGCGGTTGTTGGGTTGGCGCTTTCAAACTCTACTACTTCTTGTTCTCTGATATACATATTGCACTCAAAACTTATGTGATATACAATTCCACCGCGGACTCCTTGAACTTGCAAGCTTCACTCTACCACGGTTCACAAATGTTTCAAAGTATATGTCATTGCCTTCCATCCCCACTAACTTTTGGTCCTTTCTAATATACATTAGTTATGCTCTTACTAGTGACAACTAAACACACTAGTAAGAAACAGTTGGCATCCAACTCTCCGTGATATACAAATTGACTACCAGATTTCGACATCGTCCCCTCTTCCGTGTTACAGATTATGCATTAAAATGTTCCGAGCGATGCAATTTGACCATCGGGGCCTCACGTCTTTTGGGGAGACCTTGTCACCCTATTTTGGATCCTCCTGTTGACGGGTTCACGAAATCTCCAATTCTTTGTCAACTAAAATTTCAATATATTAGCAAAAACAAGTATGGGCCAGCATTTCCCTATTCCATACTTGGACACTTTTTCGATTGTGGGTTCCTGGATTGACGACCTCAAAATTGTGTTTGGAATATTTTGAAACTTGAAAACAGTGCCCAGAGTTCTGCGATATACAATTTGTCCGCTGGAATGCCCCGTCACGGGCCCAACCACAAATGTTTCAAAGTATCTGTCACTACCTTCCATCCCCACTAACTTCATGTCCTTCCTAATATACATTAGTTATGCTCTTACTAGTAACAAATGAACACACTGGTAAGAAACAATTGGCATCCGACCCTCCGCGATATACAAATTGACTACCAGATTTCGACATCATCCCCTCTTCCATGTTACAGATTATGCATTCAAATGTTTTGAGCAATGCAATTTGACAATTGGGGCCTCACGTCTTCTAGGGAGACCTTGTCACCCTATTTTGGATCTTCCTGTTGACGGGTTCATGAAATCTCGAATTCTTTTCTAGCTAAAATTTCAATATATTTGCGAGAACAAGTCTGGGCCAGTGTTTCCCTATTCCATATTTAGACACTTTTTCGATTGCAGGTTCCCAGATTAACGACCTCAAAATTATGTTTGGAATATTCCGCAGCTTGCAAACAGTGCCCGGAGTTCCGTGATATACAATTTGTCCGCTGGAATGCCCCTTCATAGTCCCAGCCATCCATCTTTCCTTTCAATACTTAGCCCCAAGTTGGCTACATTTCCATGACATTGTACATTTACTGTGTATCCCTGTTTCATACTTAGACATTTTTTCGATTGTGGGTTCCCGGACTGGCGAGCTCAAGATTGTGTCTCCAATGTTCCATGACTACCAACCAGTACCCGGAGTTCCGTGATATACAGTTTATCCACAGGAAAGCATCATCATGCCCGAGAGATACAATTTGACCCTCAAGCCCTCACCTCTGTTGGATGTATCTTGTAGCCATGTTTCAAAGCGTCACCAACCGCTTTCAATAATTAGCCATTCCTTACTTGTTGTTTCATATGGAGTCTCTTTACTGTATTGATAACCAAGGTGGAGTCACCTTCCACGATAATGTTGGTCATCCTTTCACGGTTTAGAATTTCGAGCCCAAGCTCCAAGGCTCCAAATTCCAATGTGTTGCTGGTTGAGTTTCCCATACTCCTAGCATACAACCGAATGATGTTTCCACCACTATCTCTGATCACCCCTCCCATCCCTTTTATTCCCGGGTTTCCTTTTGCCGCCCCATAAAAATTTAACTTGAGGAACCCTGTCGGGGGTGGTGTCCAGTTGCGCTCTCCTGATTGGAGTTGCGGTGGTCGCCCTACCCGTGTGTTGTTGCACCCGTATTTTAGGTGAAAAACTTCCAAGATTTGAGAGTCTTGGCCTGTGGGTTGCACTTTTCCAGTCTGACAGTTGCGGCTCTGCACCATTTCTTGTATTTGAGAGATTATTGCTTCCTTGAGTTTCCCTTCCGGAAGGCTTTCGTTCCTGAAGATGTGTCAGTTCCTTTCTTTCCATATTGCCCATATAATCATCCCTGGCATGAGATTCCAACAGAGGTTCACCATTTCATTTTTGCTATAATTCTCATTCCAGCTATTGATGGTTGCGTTGATGTTACCTCGGGTCCTATTGGACTGGCAAAAGATGCTTGCCACCCAATCCCAGATCTTTGTTGTGTAATTACATTCATCGAGGAGGTGATTCATTGTTTCTTCGTTTGCTTGACAGAGGTGGCATCGTGATGGGCCTATGAAACCCATTTTCCTTAGGTTCTACCAGGTTAGAATTTGGTTGTGAAATACTAACCATTGGAAAATTTTGAATTTTGGCCACTGGGGGTTGTCCCAAATCTTTCCCCACGGTTGCGCCAAATCTTTTTGGTCCTAGACCGTGATGTAATTCTGAGCTTCTTTTAAGTTGAATTCCCCACCATTTTTCCTGCCCCATCTTAGTTGGTCCTCTTCTTCTGAGATGACAATTTTCCTTTTCCCCAATTCCTCCCACCTCCTTCGCTATTGTTGCGCTCTGATCTCTATTTTGTGGATTGAGTTTGTCCCAGATCCTCCATCTGTCACAATCATTTTCTTGTTTCCAGTAGTCATGGATTTTGATTTTGCCTTGCATCATCATCTCCTGTTGGAGTTCCTCTCTATTTCTATTTTCCATTATGGGTTCATGTTGCCATGCATCCTCCCACAAACTCGCTATTTTACCATTCCTCACTTCCCAGAAGCTGTGTTTCTGGATCCAGGTTTTTTTGCGCCAGGCTAGATTCCAGATGGTTGATCCTTTCCTTGTGCCCATAAAGTGAATTCAATCCTCGTTGTTGATATCCAGGGCATACTTAGACTTCCAGAGGGTTTCCCAAGGTGTTGCCTTTTCTTTGACCCATATCCACCAGAGTTTCGCCCCGTAGGATTCATTGGTTACCTGTGGGTCTTGTATCCCCAGGCCTCCTTTGCATTTGGTTTTGCAAACCTTCTCCCAGGCCACAAGGGCCCATTTTTTCTTGCTTTCCACTCCTCACCATAGGAAGTCCCTTTGGATGGTTCTTATTTTTTGGAGTATTCCTTTGGGAGAGGGAAACACTGACATCATATAGGTCAGAATTGCTTGCAGAACCGCTTTGGTCAGAATAAGTCTCCCCGTTAGGTTGAGGGATATGTAAGTCCAGTTTTTCACACTCGCTTGTAGTTTGTTGATCACTCCTTCCCATGTTGTCATTTTGCATGCTCTTTCCATCAGGGGGATTCCCAAGTATTTCGTTAGGAGCGTCTTGCGTTCAAACCCCAAAATATTTGCTAGGTTTCTTTGAATTGTTGGGTTGGTATTGAAGAAATAGATCATGTATTTGGAGTGTTTGATCTTCACACCCAAGGCTTCGCCAAACTCTTCTAATATTATTTTATAGGCTTTTGCTTCCTTGACCGTGGGTGTGCCATGGAGTAAGGTGTCATCAACGAACTATTGGTGCGTGGAGGTAGGGCAGTTTTCGAAAGGTTTGATGCATGCTATTTCTTCTGTTGTAGTTGCGCTTTTTATGCTTCTACTGAGTCCTTCCATCATCAAAATGAACAGGAAAGGTGATAGCGGGTCTCCTTGCCTGATTCCTCTTGAAGGCTAGAAGGGTTTGGCTGGGGCTCCATTGATTAAAAGAGAGTAACTTGTCGTTGAGACTAGACTGACAATCTAGTTGATCTAGTGTTGTGCAAAACCAAAAGCTTCCAGAGTCTTGACCATATAGTGCTAGCTAATTCTGTCATAAGCCTTTGCTAGGTCAAGTTGGATTATCATCCCCCATCTCCTCTGGAGTTTCAGTGTGTGTATCAGCTCATGGGCATGGATGATGTTGTCCACAATTTTTCGCCCTTCTACAAAACCCGCTTGTTCCTGTGAAATCAATGTGGGTAGGAGAGGTTTCAATATATTGGCTATGACTTTGGATATTATCTTGTAGACCACATTGCATAAAGCTATGGGTTTGTAGCATTCTAGGGTCCTTGCTTCATTTTCTTTGGGGATTAAGGTAATCATTGTGGCATTTAGCACTTTTAGAATGGGGCTCGAGCATCTGGACTCTTCCACCACCCCATAAACGTCATGTTTGACCACTTCCCATCAGTCTTTGAAGAATTCCACTGTGAAACCATCTGGGCCTGGGGCCTTTCCATTGGGCATCTCTTGGACTACTTGGTTAATTTCCTTCTTAGTGATGGGTTTTCTTAGGTTGATATTATGTTCCTTAGTAACTAGCCTGGGGATGTGTTGAGCTATCCTTTGTATGGCCTCCGTTTGGTCTTGTTTGGGTTCCTGGGCTATTCCTTAGAAGTGGTTTACCAGTATGTTTTCAATCTCCTTGTGGGACTCTCTCTCGATCCCATCATGATCTCGAATTTTCAGGATTTTGTTGTGGGTTCTTCTAGCAATGGTTGTTCTATGAAAAAACTTTTTATTCCGTTATCCTTCCTTTAGCCACCTGATTATGGACTTTTGGCACCATAGAGTCTCTTCATGTTGGCATCTTGCTTCCCATTCTTGGGTCATTTGGGTCTCTTCCTTTTTCCTATCCTCTGTATAGCCCTCGTCTATGAAAATTTCCTGGAGTTTCCTCATTCCGTCTTCAATTTTTTTTTTCTTGGTTTATGTTTCCAAAGATTTCCTTGTTACATTTCCTGAGTTTATGTTTGATGTATCTGAGTTTCTCATAAATATTGAACATCCTTGTCCCTTACTCTGGTTGTTGCGACTGCCGCCATTTGCTGATATTATCCTTGAAAGTGGGATGTTCGATCCAAAATTTATCGAATCTGAACGGTCTATTCCTCAATGTGGTTTGGAATTTTGCTTCCAATTAGACTGGCCAATCATCTGAACCCCCCCAAGGAAGGATGTTGCAGTCTAAAGTTAAAACCCGTAGAATAATGGACTCTGACACCAAGAATATGTCTAGCCTCGTCACTATCTGATGTTGCTTTATCCGTTTGTTGTTCCATGTGAACTGGCCATTGCCTATTTTGATGTCCACCATCTCCATTGTGTCAATGAAAGTTGAAAAGTCTTCTGCATCTCTATCCAGTCTCCCGGTGCCTCCTTTTTTTCCGCAAGTGTCGTGATGATGTTGAATCCCCCTGCCAGGATCCGGTGGAGGTTGTTGGAACGAGGTTTTAGGTTTTCTAGGTCTAGGAGCATTCTTCTGTTTTCTTCCAACCTCTGGGGACCATACACATTAGTGAATAGAATCACTCTCTGTTACATATGATTTGCATGTTAACCGAAAGTGTGTGTCTGGTGGCTTCGAATGCTAGTAAATTCATTACTTGTGGGTTCCACAAAGTGAGAATACCGCCTGTCGTCTAATGTCCTTCAACAGCCAATGTCTTTTACTTTCTCCATTGTTTCTTGTTGATTGTTTCCATTTTGTCTATAGTACATTTTGTCTCTTGGATGAAACAAAGGTCCGGTTGTTCCTTCCTCAGTCTGTTTTTAAGGATTCTTTGTTTCTGTGGGTTGTTTAGGCCTCTAATATTCCATGTTATAATCTTCAATTATACATGTGGGGGGGACTTGGGAAAGATATTTTTGATCTTACCTGAGTTTATCAGCAGAGCTCCTAGTTCCTATAGGGCTACGTTGTTTGATTTCCTGCCTTTATTCCTTCTCGTTTTCTTAGGTTAGAGATGGAGTTGTCCCTCGCCTGCTTTGATTCTGAAGTGTCCTATCTCCTCGTGTGTGTTCTTGAGCCCTCTGGATTTTGTTTCCTCCCTTAGGAGGAATAGGTATTGAATACGATCTAGTTGCTCCACTGGTACATTGTCTATGCCCTGCCTTTTCCATTGCTCCAGTATGTTTGGGAGATCTCTTCCTTCCCTTTCCACAATATCTCTAAGATCAAAATCTTCCTTACGTACCTCACTTGGCATCATTTCTGCATCTTCTTCTGCCTCCTGCATGGGGGTTTTAACATCTATGGTTTCTCCATCCATAAGAGTTGCGCTACCCCCTTGTTCCATCTTATTGCTTGGGTTGTTTGTGTTCTCATTTGTGGTTTGTTCCTTAGTTTATTTGGCTTTTTCCTTTTCCTTTCCTCCTTCTTCCCCTTTGTTGGTTTTGTCCTGCCCTTCCATTCAAGTCCTGGCTTTCGGATTGCTTCCCATTGGGGATTTACTTGGTTTCTTGTTTGCTCTATTCCTGTGGTTCAGCTTGATAAATCCCTCCTCATCCTATTGTTGGTGTTTTCCTCTTCTTGTTTTTTATTGAGAGGGAATTATGTGAATAGGTGTCCATATTCATGGCATCTTTTGCATCTGAAAGGGATCTGCTCGTAGTCGATTCTTTGTATCCATTCCTCATCCCTGAATTTCAGGCTTATGGCTTCTAGAAGTGCCCCTGAAACATCCATCTCTATGTAGATCCTTACATAGGAGTAATATATCCCTTTTAGGGTTGCTTCTTATGTCTTCACATATTTTCCAAGTTTGTTCCCGATTGCTTCAAAGGTGGAGGGTAGCCAGTAGTCTAGCGGCAGGGAGTAAAGCCTCAGTCGGACGGGTACATTCTTGAAGGTTTCTTTCTCTAGGGAGAAGTTTTCCTTCCATGGCCGCATGTATAGTCCTGTTGAGGCATGGAATTATGTCACCCCTTCAAAGATTCTATCCATGTCCTCCAAGTTCATGAATATTGTTGTGAAGAAGCCTTTTGACCCCAGGTGGAGTTCCACTTCCTCGCTTGGCTTCCATTGGTATTTTATCCAATTGTGCAACGCTCTATCTGTGGGCCACAAACCCATGAACTTGAAAATGAGTGCATGTGTCTTCATCTAGTCCCAGTAGAGTTGCATGTGTGGATCCTCCAGTATCACCTTGGGTATCAGTGTTGTCTTAGGTTTACATGGGTTGCGCCCTTCTACCCCATTGAGGTTCGTTGGTTTTTGTGCATCATTTTTGGTTTCTCTGGCTTCTTCCCCATGTGGTCCCTTTCTTTCTGGTTGCTTTCCTGATTCTTTTCCGGTCGTGATCCCGATACGCTCGTCACTGGTTCCTTGAAACCGTTGTCATGTGGGCCTTTGCCCCTGTCCACCACTACTTGCTTGTATGAGGGGGTTCCATTACCGCCCCCTTTGGTAACCATGTTGTGCTCCTCTGTGTCTGCGACTATCAAACCCTAGCTTGTTGTTGATCCCACTCTTCTCAACCTAATGAGAGTTGTTCGTTGATGATGAAGAAGCCAAAACCACCTTGGGATCAAGCTTCTATGGCATAAGGATAGTCCTAATGAGTCAGAAGGTTAGGAAGGTTGGTATTGTGAAAAATCCTTTGAAATTAAGATTTAATATGGATATACACATGACATTCTAAGAGAAAGTGTTTTTCATCTTTAGCCCTCTTAGTGTCACAAAGATGATAGATTCTTTCAAACCATGACATTTTGGGAATTATCCAACGCCTAGTTTCAGTATGGAGCTCATGAGAATTTGTTATTATTTTAGCAATGTTGATTTTTTTTTACACTGGTCAAAATAGAAAGATACTTTTGATCTTCTAGATTATGGTTGATCACCTCCTTATATTATCTTAATTTTTTTTATCTTCTAGATTATGGTTGATCACCTCCTTATATTATCTTAATTTTTTCTTATCCTCCAATTCTTTATCACGCCACAATTTTTCCTTAAATTTAGATGCAATAATATTTTTAATATTAACATTATTCCACAAAATGATCTCTTTCTTTATTCCCTAATGATTGAGCGAAGACTTGACATATTTATGCCATCCCCACTTGAGCCATAAGTGGATTTGGCTAGAGTTTGAAGCAATTTTGGGAAGCCTCTTGTCTTCCATGTTGTTTATCTCATTCTCGTATATTATGTACCTAGTCATAGTCGTGCTTTCAATGGGGAAGGGCTTGCTTCTATGAGGAGGATAAGATAGGGTGTATTGCCTTTAATTTTGAGATTATAGGTTTTATAAAATTATGTTGGATTCACTCTGTCTTTCTCCATGATTCTCTAGAGATACTACATCCCCAAACTTCACATCGATATAAAATAATAGGAGTGACAAGAGTCTCAAACATGAGTTTTTTCTTATCACAAACCCAAAGGTCCATTGATTTATAATTGTTTTAAACCCTAATAAGATTTTCATCCTTCATTTATCTTTTTCTCAATGTTATTATATTAAAACAATTATAAGATGTTGGTACAATTTATTTTATTAGAGTTTATTTTTTTCACGTATATACACATTTTTAATTAATTAATATGATTCATTAATCATAATTTCACTTATTTTATTTACAATTTATTCTATTAATATTTAATTTTTTTCCCTATGTATATACATTTTTAATTAATTAATATAATTTAGTAATTCCAATTTTACATATACTCCCTTTAATATAGAAAGAGAGATTTAAACCTTACACCTTTTACTAAAAACAATAACTTTTTCAGAGTTTGCAAAATACATTCAACAATAGAGAATCTCATAGATAACAATGAGACGTCCTTACAATTGATATCATTGATTATAAATATTTTTCTTATTTTGAAAGGTTTTAATTTATGAACTTTAAAAAATAGTAGATTTTATTTAAAAAATAAATAAGTTAAATAAAATAAAATATATTTAATTATATTTAATTTTTAATTTTTTTTTCCATAAAATTCAAAAAAATGAATTTATCATAGTATTAATGGTGTGTATTTCATATATTACATGGAATACAAAAACTAAGTGTTTATTTTGGTTGAAATTTAAAAATGTGTACCAAATTATGTTAGTATAGCAAATAAAATGGTTCCATTTGGAAAAAAAATTGCTTTTCCCATATAAATAAAACACTGAGTACATATTTGGAGATATGTCTAGATTCCAAGTATAAGGTATGAAGATTTCGAATATAATTTAACATATCTCAATTAAATTTCGAGTATAATTTAACAAATCTCAATCTCATTAGTTTAAAGTTGTGCACAAGTTTCAAGATTTTTCTAACAATTGTGGTCTAGAGATACTTCGAAACTCCTTTGAGAATTTAAATTAACATTTAATGGATATTTTATATTGTTTTTTTTTAACCTTACACTTCTTATAATTGTTTTCAACCATGATAAGTTTTCCATCCTCCATTTATCTTTTTTCTCAATATTATTATATTAAAACATTTATAACATGCAAATAAAATTTATTTTATTAGTGTTTATTTTTTTCACATGTATACACATTTTTAATTAATTAATATGATTTATTAGTCACAATTTCACTTATTTTATTATGTACAATTTATTCTATTAATTTTATTAATGTTTAATTTTGTTTGGGATGTATACACATTTTTAATTAATTAATATAATTTAGTAATTCCAATTTTACAGATACTCCCTTTAGTATAGGAGGAGAGATTTGAACCTTACACCTCTTATTAAAATTAAAAACTTTTTCAATTTAAAAGAAGTTGCAAAATACATTCAACAATAAAGAATCTCATAGATTCTTATTGGTTATAAATATTATTCTTATTTTAATAGATTTTAATTTATGAAATTTTATTTAAAAAAATAAATTAATTAAATAAATAAATAATTATATTAATTTTTTTAATTAAAATGAAATTTTATTTTATCCATAAAATTCAAAAAAATGAATTTATCATATTATTAGTAGTGTGTATTTCATATATTATATGGAATACAAAAACGAAGTGAGTTGTTTATTTTTGGTTGAAATTTAAATGTATGTACCAAATTATGTTAGTATAGCAAATAAAATGGTTCCACTTAGAAAAAAATTACTTTTTCTATTCTTCATAAATAAAATATGGAATATATATTTGGAGATATGTCTAGATTCTAAGTATACCGTAATTCGATTTCTAGTATAATTTAACAAATTTCAATCTTAGTTTGAAGTAGTGTACAAGTTTCAAGATTTTTTTAACAAATGTGGCGTGGAGATACTTCCAAGTTCTTTTGAGAATTTAAATTGACATTTAATGAATATTCTGTATTTTTTTTTTGAATCTTACATTTTTTATAATTATTTTCAACCCATAATAAGCTTTCTATCCTCCATTTATCTTTTTCTCAATCCTATTATATTAAAACATTTATAAGTTGCAGGTACAATTTATTTTATTAGTGTTTATTTTTTTCACATATATACATATTTTTAATTAATTAATATGATTTATTAATCATAATTTCATTTATTTTATTATGTAAAATTTATTTTATTATGTAAAATTTATTTTATTAATGTTTAATTTTTTTTTCGATTTATACACATTTTTAATTAATTAATATGATTTAGTAATTCCAACTTTAAAATATTGTTCTTATTTTGAAAGGTTTTAATTTATGAACTTTTAAAAATAGTCGATTTTATTTAAAAATTAATTAATTAAAACAAAAAAATTTTAATTATATTAATTTTTTTAATTAAAATAAAATTATATTTTATTCATAAAATTCAAAAAATTGAATTTATCATATTATTAGTAATATTATTCTTATTTTGAAAGGTTTTAATTTATGAAATTTTAAAAATAGTCAATTTTATTTAAAAATTAATTAATTAATTAAAACAAAATTTATTTAATTATATTAAATTTTTTAATTAAAATAAAATTATATTTTATCCATAAAATTCAAAAAATTGAATTTATCATATTATTAGTAATGTATTTCATATATTATATATTACATGGAATACAAAAACAAAGTGAAGTGTTTATTTTGGTTGAAATTTAAATATATTTACCAAAGTATGTAAATATAACAAATAAAATGGTTTTACTTGGAAAAAATTACTTTTCCGACTCTGCATAAATAAAACATGGAGTACATATTTGGAGATATGTCTAGATTTCAAGTATAGTGTATGAAGATTTAAAATATAATTTAACAAATCTCAATTTGATTTGGAGTATAATTTAACAAATCTCAATCTCACTAGTTTGAAGTAGTGCACAAGTTTCAAGATTCTCTTCTAACCACTATAGCGTAGAGATACTTCCAAGCTCCTTTGGAATTTAAATTGGCATTTAATGAATACTCTATATTGTTTAATCAACAATGCCTATGTATAAGTTGTTCATTATATACCATATTCCTAACTCTAATAACAACAAGTATCTATGATGCTTTGTTATTAATTATTATGATGAATGGAGATTTTATAAGGATGGGAAAAGAAAATATTTAAACAATTTGAAAAATATGAAAAATATATTAATAGACACCCAAATTCCTTTATAAGAGATGTGATCGATGATTGAGAAAATTATGTAAATTGTGTATTACAAAGATGTGATTGAGAAAATTGTGTAGTACAAAGACGTGGTTGCAAAAATTATGTATTACAAATATGTGGTTGCAAGTATACAGGGAAGAGAATGTGGAAGTAGATTTACTAATAAAAAAAGCACTCCAGGTTCTGGAAGGGAGGATTCACTTCAACAAATGACAGGATGGCTAGGAGGGCCCCTCTCTATCACTCAGTCTCTAAATTTGAAATAGATAGTATTTCGGGTAAGTCTAGGACTTCTATTTTATTTTGAGTTATAACTAGTTCTATATTGTAATCTTGGCTATAATAATTTTGGACTATCCTCCTACATTTTATTTGCTAATTTTGAACAGTTTACATAATGTAGGTTGAAAAAAAAAAAAGTACCACCATAGTCTCAAAGTAGTTCAAATTAGTTGTTAATTCACATGGCCTCCATAATCTCATAGTAGTTCAAATTAGTTGTTAATTCACATGACCTTCATAATCTCAAAGTAGTTCAAATTAGTTGTTAATTCACATGGCCTTTAAAGTATTGGATAAATATAACCCTTTTTCAATAACATCGTTTATGATCCTAAAGGGAGGGCTCTCTTTCTCTCATATTGGTGAACAATGTGTTAGAACTCTTCTTCTTCCATACATCTACGCTGTGACTATTTTCCTTTTATATTTAATATATATTTTATATCTAATATACATTGGTGTATATATTACTTTAATGTTCTTTATATATAAGAAATAGATGTAGGCATTGTTATAATATACGGTTGTAGTGTTGCATTTAGCATTGCTTCATAGTGTAATTTTTCAATAAAATTTGCACGATGTAATAGGGTGTGACATATTTTGCATCAAAGTTGTGTTGCATTTGCATCATTGTCATTGACACATGCTTCTTTAAGCCTCTCCTTTGTGTCGATATATTCGATGCATGCTTCATTTGTACATCTAATTTGTGTCGTTTTTGCATGAATAAATATTGGAAAATAAGGTTGCAATATCATATTTGTGCTTCTTTTGCATTGAAAATGTGTTTTTTGGTATGTATTTGGTGTATATTTCATATTAACATTGTTAATAAGTCATATTAGCATCAACTAAGTGATGAAATTTAATTATTAGCATTGAAATACACTTTTTTTCATCAAGCTTGTATCCTCCAATTGACACACTATTTTTTATTTTACATCATTTTAGTGTCATTTTTGCAACATAATAAAAATTGTGTCATACTAACATTATTTTAGTATGTTATTATGTTGTTTTAGTAATAAAGAATTTATTATTTTGACTAATTTAATTGTTATTAATTATTTCATTAATTTTTTTGATTATTAATAATGTTTTTATTATTAATTTAATTATTATTATTTATTTCAATATTTTTATTAATATGATTATTATTTATTATTTAATAAAAACAAAAATTAAGTAAGAAGAGAAACCTTGTATTAATTTGTGAAAAAGAGGTTGTAGTTGTCATTGTTCATGTTTAAGTTATGTGCCACCAGAGAGTCTTTTAGATCAAAAATTATAGTTTTGGTCTGAACCGCCCCATGGGGAAATCGGTTCATCTAAGGTGTCCTATAAAACTGATAACCAAAAAAAGACAGTTGAGGTGTCCTATAAACCTGATACCCAAAAATAAACAATTGAACATCTGGAATGTACCAACTATAATAAAATCCTAGACACATGTAATCATGCTGACACATAAAGGTCGGGATGGTCGTGTTCCTGCGGTGCGTCATTTTTTAGCTAGCTAGATGACTGGAACCTTGGACGCCAAGGAGCTTGATGCAGTGCCTTGTGGTTACATTGAGTTGAGGAGGGTGAGAAACGTCTTAATTTTGTCTCCTCTTTGGTCCATAGTTTCTAGCCTGAAACGTAAGTCTTCCATGTCTCTGCGGACTTCGAAAACTAGGTCCTGCATGACTTCCCAAGATGCCAAGAAGAGAGCGCAAGACACACATTCAGACTCTGGTGGTGGTTGGCCTGCTTGCCTCTCCTTGGAAACATAAATCTCCTCCAAAGGGGCGGGGTCGAGAGGTGAGTTTGGTGGGGTGAGTGGGGAGGAAGGAGGCGACGATAGGGGAGGAGCAAGGAGTGTAGGCGAGGGCAGTGGCGGAGGGGGTGGAGGATGATCCGAAAATGATCTTTAAAGACTTCGTTAAGTTTTAAGCATGTGTTCAATTACCAATTAGGAATTAAGGAAAGAAGAAGAACTTAATGAGAGATTATATCAACCATCATAAAGAAATGTAGATCAAAATATAAGCACAAAGAACAGCAAAGTTGTTAATGGAGTTCGGCAAGATTGCCTACATCTTCGGGCCTTTGTCTCAGTGGGTGAGGCTTTCTTATTTCTCTTCAATGCTTCAAAAGTACATTATAAAAGTGTCAAAAGGATTACAAACTGGTTTGGATGTGTTCTGCTTGACCTCAAGAATCCAACACAAATGACGACACTGAAAAAGGTCGAGCGTAGCTCCCGGAATTGGCCTGCAAAGTTTGCTTCCTCAATGGTTTCCGTGCATAAAAATGGCTTCAAGCTTCATAAACTCATCGTCATTATGCCAATATAAACCTCGCTAATGCTGCTAAGAAGCCCTAGTTTATATAGATTTTGAGTCTATATCCTCCTCCCAACTTCCTCCCAAGATTTGGCCTCAAAAAGGGAGCTCCGGATCCTCAATTTTGGGCAAAATCCACCAAAAACAACATTAAAAATCAATTAAAATCATAATATATAGTTATAAAACCCAAATTTCGAAAAACTTAGGGCGCAACCCCCTTTCTTTGGGCTCCTGGTCATATGGTACGCGCCATATGGCCAAGGGCTGGGTCACGCTCTTATTCAATGGATAAGCCCCTGGTCCTTAGCTCTCGTTCTAGTCGCATGCAGGACCATGTGGCCCGGCCTTAACCTTCGTGCCCCGCCTTTGGCTCCCAATTTGTAGCTCTGGTCGTGTGGGGTGCCATATGGCCCTGCGTTGGACCCCACCGACCGGGGCTAACCCTAAACCACCAACGCATTCAATTTAAAACAAAATTTGGTGGGTTGTTTAACTAAGAACCACCTACGCCCATGTGGGTAGAGCAATTAGTGTAGTTCGTAGCTCGTACCAGAGGTTGGGGGTTCGAGCCCGACGGAGTCGCAACAAAAAATTTTCCTAGCCAACATTAGCAAACTTTGGGGTGCCACGTGGTGCCCTCTGATTGGGCCACGTGTCACCCTATGATTGGACCGTACAATCCGGTCACCAACAAAGTCAACAATCCAGTAACCTGCCATGTCACCTATTGTACAACCACGTGTCATGCCACATCAGCATCCATACTGCCAAGTCACCTACCATGTTAACATATGTACTGCCTAGTCACCCTGCCATGTCAGCATCCATACATCCCAATCACCCTGCCATGTCAGCATCCGTACTGCCCAAACACCCTGCCACATCAGCTTCCATACAACCAAGTCACCCTGCCATGTCAGCATTTGTACAGCCACTTGTCATCTGTACTTCCATGTGTCATCTTGTCATTGGGCCACATCATGTACGGACTACCACGTGTTAATTTTGTACTAATCCAACTCAGCCCGAAAACGCCAAAATTGAGTGACACATGTCACCTCCTCATGTTGCCACATGTCCTGTTGACATCATCATGATGTCACCTCTCGTACAACTGATGTCAGCAGTACCGCTTGTTGACTTTGACCAGTTTGACATTTTGTTTGTTTGGGAAATCAATCAGGACGCGATAACTTTTGCATACGACGTCCATTTGAGAAAAAAAATATATGGCCGGAATCAGCGCAACAAGACGGACACAATGGCGTTGGTTTCATATGATTCTTAGAACTTTGATTTTTAGGCCTTCCTGGATCCATTTTGGATCATGCCTCCCCACTAAGATCTTTTGGTCCTCCAAAAGGGTATTAACCAATCATCAAGTTCGGGATATGCCACCCCACTTGTCCTTTGTCTTTAAACTCTATCATGTGCACCTATCGCATCATAATCAATTGCAAAACAAACATGACAGCTGGCAACATATTGTTAGCCACTTGTACTCTTTCACATCTTACTGAAGCCACTACCATCCATGTTGAAAACATTAGCAGTGATAACATCAGAAACATGACTGCAAATGAGATAATATGTTCGAAGTGCTTGCATGACATTAGATTATCTTGAAGCAAAGTATGATTGAAATTCCATTCTACAACCATCTCATGTTCATGCTTAAGATCAATTGCTTTACTTGGCATAATTATAGGTGTGTTGCTTGCATAAGTTATCTTCCTTAATTATTCCAATGTTTGAAGAGATTGATTTGCTTTTAAGTGATGAGCATGTACAACATATTCACCGCCTTCTTTAGTTAAGTGATATTGATTTTGTTCCCTGTAGAAGATTGCTTTGTGATCATACAAATAAGGGTTTCCTAAGACCATTCCACATTCATTGAGTGGCACCACATCACACCTTACCTCATCCACAAATTTTGATGAAATTGCAAACTTTAAAGTGCATTGCTTTGTTATGTGCAATTTATGATTGTTGTTTATACATTTAAGTGAGTAAGGTTTATGATGTAGCTTAGTTGTCAATCCCAATTGTTTAACCACTTCCTATGAAATCAAGTTAGATTGAGATCCATTATCTATCAATGTATCGATCTTAGTATGTTTCATTATCACCCTTATGTGAAACAACTTACTTCTAGAATCATATTCATCACCAATTTTACCTGTCAAACCAACTGTTGTGATCTTAATCTCATCACCCGAATCATATCCCAAGTCTGTTGGTTGTGTTGTTGCTGCAACTGTTTGCCTCCCTTTCCTTTCTTTGAACCACTTTGGTCTCTTCTCTGGGTGCAATTGCCATCAATGGTCATCATCGTGCCCTTCTTTCTTGTAATGCTTGCAAGCGAGATTCTCTTCCTTTCTTGTTGTTGAATTTTCATTCTTTCCATTCCCCTTTCTTTTGTCCTCTTTCCTTGAATACGATTCCCCTGACACACCAACTCTTGTTTTCCCTACTTCAATGTATGTTGCTTGAACATAAACCTCATCAAGATTAGTAGGCCCAAACATAAATACAGTGTTACGAATATGTACAGGTAAAC
>JASDQU010684198.1:17949-29971 GCA_032191745.1 Picea mariana | reverse complement strand
GATTCTATCCATGTCCTCCAAGTTCATGAATATTGTTGTGAAGAAGCCTTTTGACCCGAAGTGGAGTTCCACTTCCCCACTTGGCTTCCATTGGTATTTTATCCAGTTGCGCAACGTTCTCTTTGTGGGCCACAAACCCATGAACTTGAAAATGAGTGCATGTGTCTTCATCTAGTCCCAGTAGAGTTGTGTTTGTGGATCCTCCAGTATCACCTTGGGTATCAGTGTTGTCTTAGGTTTACATGGGTTGCGCCCTTCTACCCCATTGAGGTTCGTTGGTTTTTGCGCATCATTCTGGGTTTCTCTGGCTTCTTCCCCATGTGGTCCCTTTCTTCCTGGTTGCTTTCCTGATTCTTTTTCGGTCTTGATCCCGATGTGCTCGTCACTGGCTCCTTGAAACCGTCATCGTGTGGGCCTTTGCCCCTGTCCACCACTACTTGCTTGTATGAGGGGGTTCCATTACCACCCCCTTTGGTAACTATGTTGTGCTCCTCCGTGTCTGTGACTATCAAACCCTAGCTTGTTGTTGATCCCAATCTTCTCAACCTAATGAGAGTTGTTCGTTGATGATGAAGAAGCCAAAACCACCTTGGGATCAAGCTTCTATGGCATAAGGATAGTCCTAATGAGTCAGAAGTTTAGGAAGGTTGGTATTGTGAAAAATCTTTTGAAATTAAGATTTAATATGGATATACACAGGACATTCTAAGAGAAAGTGTTTTTCATCTTCAGCCCTCTTAGTGTCACAAAGATGACAGATTCTTTCAAACCATGACATTTTGGGAATTATCCAACGCCTAGTTTCACTATGGAGCTCATGAGAATTTGTTATTATTTTAGCAATGTTGATTTTTTTTTACACTGGTCAAAATAGAAAGATACTTTTGATCTTCTAGATTATGGTTTATCACCTCCTTATATTATCTTAATTTTTTTTATCTTCTAGATTATGGTTGATCACCTCCTTATATTGTCTTAATTTTTTGTTATCCTCCAATTCTTTATCGTGCCACAATTTTTCCTTAAATTTAGATGCAATAATATTTTTAATATTAACATTATTCCACAAAATGATCTCTTCCTTTATTCCCTAATGATTGAGCGAAGACTTGACATATTTATGCCATCCCCACTTGAGCCATACGTGGTTTTGGCTAGAGTTTGAAGCAATTTTGGGAAGCCTCTTGTCTTCCATGTTGTTTATCTCATTCTTGTATATTATGTACCTAGTCATAGTCGTGCTTTCAATGGGGAATGGCTTGCTTCTATGAGGAGGATAAGATAGGGTGTATTGCCTTTAATTTTGAGATTATAGGTTTTATAAAATTATTTTGGATTCACTCTGTCTTTCTCCATGATTCTCTAGAGTTACTACATCCCCAAACTTCACATCGATATAAAATAATAGGAGTGACAAGAGTCTCAAACATGAGTTTTTTCTTATCACAAACCCAAAGGTCCATTGATTTACAATTGTTTTAAACCCTAATAAGATTTCCATCCTCCATTTATCTTTTTCTCAATGTTATTATATTAAAACAATTATAAGATGTTCGTACAATTTATTTTATTAGTGTTTATTTTTTTCACGTGTATACACATTTTTAATTAATTAATATGATTCATTAATCATAATTTCACTTATTTTATTATGTACAATTTATTCTATTAATGTTTAATTTTTTTTCCCTATGTATACACATTTTTAATTAATTAATATGATTTAGTAATTCCAATTTTACATATACTCCCTTTAATATAGAAAGAGAGATTTGAACCTTACATCTCTTACTAAAAACAATAACTTTTGCAATTTAAAAGAGTTTGCAAAATACACTCAACAATAGAGAATCTCATAGATAACAATGAGACGTCCTTACAATTGATATCATTGATTATAAATATTTTTCTTATTTTGAAAGGTTTTAATTTATGAACTTTAAAAAATAGTAGATTTTATTTAAAAAATAAATAAGTTAAATAAAACAAAATTTATTTAATTATATTAAATTTTAAAAAAATAAAAATTTATCCATAAAATTCAAAAAAATGAATTTATCATAGTATTAATGGTGTGTATTTCATATATTACATGGAATATAAAAACTAAGTGAAATGTTTATTTTGGTTGAAATTTAAATATGTGTACCAAATTATGTTAATATAGCAAATAAAATGGTTCCATTTGAAAAAAAATTACTTTTCCCACTCTACATAAATAAAATACTAAGTACATATTTGGAGATATGTCTAGATTCCAAGTATAAGGTATGAAGATTTCGAATATAATTTAACAAATCTCAATTAGATTTCGAGTATAATTTAACAAATCTCAATCTCACTAGTTTAAAGTTGTGCACAAGTTTCAAGATTTTTCTAACAATTGTGGCCTAGAGATACTTCAAAGCTCCTTTGAGAATTTAAATTAACATTTAATGGATACTCTATATTGTTTTTTTTTAACCTTACACTTCTTATAATTGTTTTCAACCATGATAAGTTTTCCATCCTTCATTTATCTTTTTCTCAATGTTATTATATTAAAACATTTATAAGATGCAAGTACAATTTATTTTATTAGTGTTTATTTTTTCACATGTATACACATTTTTAATTAATTAATATGATTTATTAATCATAATTTCACTTATTTTATTATGTACAATTTATTTTATTAATTCTATTAATGTTTAATTTTGTTTGGGATGTATACACATTTTTAATTAATTAATATGATTTAGTAATTCCAACTTTACAGATACTCCCTTTAGTATAGGAGGAGAGATTTGAACCTTACACCTCTTACTAAAATTAAAAACTTTTTCAATTTAAAAGAAGTTGCAAAATACACTCAACAATAGAGAATCTCATAGATTCTCATTGGTTATAAATATTATTCTTATTTTAAAAGGTTTTAATTTATGAAATTTTATTTAAAAAATAAATTAATTAAATAAATTATATTAATTTTTTTAATTAAAATGAAATTTTATTTTATCCATAAAATTCAAAAAAATGAATTTATCATATTATTAGTAGTGTGTATTTCATATATTATATGGAATACAAAAACGAAGTGAAGCATATTATTAGTAGTGTGTATTTCATATATTATATGGAATACAAAAACGAAGTGAAGTGTTTATTTTTGGTTGAAATTTAAATGTATGTAACAAATTATGTTAGTATAGTAAATAAAATAGTTCCACTTGGCAAAAATTACTTTTCCCATTCTTCATAAATAAAACATGGAGTATATATTTGGAAATATGTCTAGATTCTAAGTATACGGTAATTCGATTTCTAGTATAATTTAACAAATTTCAATCTTAGTTTGAAGCAGTGTACAAGTTTCAAGATTCTTTTAACAAATGTGGCGTGGAGATACTTCTAAGTTTTTTTGAAAATTTAAATTGACATTTAATGAATATTCTGTATTGTTTTTTTGAATCTTACACTTTTTATAATTATTTTCAACCCATAATAAGCTTTCTATCCTCCATTTACCTTTTTCTCAATCCTATTATATTAAAACATTTATAAGTTGCAGGTACAATTTATTTTATTAGTGTTTATTTTTTTCACATATATACATATTTTTAATTAATTAATATGATCTATTAATCATAATTTCACTGTAAAAAATTTTTTATTAATGTTTAATTTTTTTTTTCGATTTATACACATTTTTAATTAATTAATATGATTTAGTAATTTCAACTTTAAAATATTGTTCTTATTTTGAAAGGTTTTAATTTATGAACTTTTAAAAATAGTCGATTTTATTTAAAAATTAATTAATTAATTAAAACAAAATTTATTTAATTATATTAATTTTTTTAATTAAAATAAAATTATATTTTATCCATAAAATTCAAAAAATTGAATTTATCATATTATTAGTAATATTATTCTTATTTTGAAAGGTTTTAATTTATGAACTTTTAAAAATAGTCAATTTTATTTAAAAAATAATTAATTAATTAAAACAAAATTTATTTAATTATATTAAATTTTTTAATTAAAATAAAATTATATTTTATCCATAAAATTCAAAAATTTGAATTTATCATATTATTAGTAATGTATTTCATATATTATATATTACATGGAATACAAAGTGAAGTGTTTATTTTGGTTGAAATTTAAATATATTTACCAAAGTATGTAAATATAACAAATAAAATGGTTTTACTTGGAAAAAATTACTTTTCCCACTCTGTATAAATAAAACATGGAGTACATATTTGGAGATATGTCTAGATTTCAAGTATAGTGTATGAAGATTTGAAATATAATTTAACAAATCTCAATTTGATTTGGAGTATAATTTAACAAATCTCAATCTCACTAGTTTGAAGTAGTGCACAAGTTTCAAGATTCTCTTCTAACCACTATAGCGTAGAGATGCTTCCAAGCTCATTTGGAATTTAAATTGGCATTTAATGAATACTCTATATTGTTTAATCAACAATGCTTATGTATAAGTTGTCCATTATATACCATATTCCTAACTCTAACAACAACAAGTATTGTCAGCTATGATGTTTTGTTATTAATTATTATGATGAATGGAAATTTCATAAGGATGGGAAAAGAAAATATTTAAATAAATTGAAAAATATGAAAAATATATTAATAGACACCCAAATTCCTCTATAAGGGATGTGATCCGTGATTGAGAAAATTATGTAAATTATGTATTACAAAGATGTGATTAAGAAAATTGTGTAGTACAAAGACATGGTTGCAAAAATTATGTATTACAAATATGTGGTTGCAAGTATACAGGGAAGAGAATGTGGAAGTAGATTTACTATTAAAAAAAACACTCCAGGTTCCGGAAGGGAGGATTCATTTCAACAAATGATAGGATGGCTAGGAGGGCCCCTCTCTATCACTCAGTCTTTAAATTTGCAATAGATAGTATTTCGGGTAAGTCTAGGACTTCTATTTTATTTTGAGTTATAACTAGTTCTATATTGTAATCTTGGCTATAATAATTTTGGACTATCCTCCTACATTTTATTTGCTAATTTTGAACAGTTTACATAATGTAGGTTGAAAAAAAAAAAAGTACCACCATAGTCTCAAAGTAGTTCAAATTAGTTGTTAATTCACATGGCCTCCATAATCTCATAGTAGTTCAAATTAGTTGTTAATTCACATGACCTTCATAATCTCAAAGTAGTTCAAATTAGTTGTTAATTCACATGGCCTTTAAAGTATTGGATAAATATAACCCTTTTTCAATAACATCGTTTATGATCCTAAAGGGAGGGCTCTCTTTCTCTCATATTGGTGAACAATGTGTTAGAACTCTTCTTCTTCCATACATCTACGCTGTGACTATTTTCCTTTTATATTTAATATATGTTTTATATCTAATATACATTGGTGTATATATTACTTTAATGTTCTTTATATATAAGAAATAGATGTAGGCATTGTTATAATATACGGTTGTAGTGTTGCATTTAGCATTGCTTCATAGTGTAATTTTTCAATCAAATTTGCACGATGTAATAGGGTGTGACATATTTTGCATCAAAGTTGTGTTGCATTTGCATCATTGTCATTGACACATGCTTCTTTAAGCATCTCCTTTGTGTCGATATATTCGATGCATGCTTCATTTGTACATCTAATTTGTGTCGTTCTTGCATGAATAAATATTGGAAAATAAGCAATATCATATCTGTGCTTTTTTTGCATTGAAAATGTGTTTTTTTGGTATGTATTTGGTGTATGCACCTCATATTAGCATCCACTAAGTGATGAAATTTAATTATTAACATTGAAATACACTTTTTTTTTCATCAAGTTTGTATCCTCCAATTAACACACTAATTTTTTTTTTAACACCATTTTAGTGTCATTTTTGTAACATAATAAAAATTGTGTCATTATTTAGTATGTTATTATGTTGTTTTAGTAATAATGAATTTATTATTTTGACTAATTTAATTGTTATTAATTATTTCATTATTTTTTATTATTATTAATAATGTTTTGATTATTAATTTAATTATTATTATTTATTCCAATATTTTTATTAATATGATTGTTATTTATTATTTAATAAAAACAAAAATTAAGTAAGAAGAGAAACCTTGTATTAATTTGCGAAAAAGAGATTGCAGTTGTCATTGTTCATGTTTAAGTTATGTGCCACCAAAGACTCTTTTAGATCAAAAATTATAGTTTTGGTCTGAACCGTCTCATGGGGAAATCGGTTCATCTGAGGTGTCCTATAAAATTGATAACCAAAAATAGACAGTTGAGGTGTCTTATAAACCTGATACCCAAAAATAAACAATTGAACATCTAGAATGTACCAACTATAATAATAGCCTAGACACATGTAATCATGCTGACACATGGAGGTCGGGATGGTCGTGTTCCTGCGGTGCGTCATTTTTTAGCTAGCTAGATGACTGGAACCTTGGGCGCCAAGGAGCTTGATGCAGTGCCTTGTGGTTACATTGAGTTGAGGAGGGTGAGAAGCGTCTTAATTTTGTCTCCTCTTTGGTCCATAGTTTCTAGCCTGAAACGTAAGTCTTCCATGTCTCTGCGGAGTTCGAAGACTAGGTCCTGCATGACTTCCCAAGATGCCAAGAAGAGAGCGCAAGACACACATTCAGACTCTGGTGGTGGTTGGCTTGTTTGCCTCTCCTTGGAAACATAAATCTCCTCCAAAGGGGCGGGGTCGAGAGGTGAGTTTGGTGGGGCGAGTGGGGAGGAAGGAGGCGACGATAGGGGAGGAGCAAGGAGTGTAGGCGAGGGCGGTGGCGGAGGGGGTGGAGGATGATCCGAAAATGATCTTTAAAGACTTCGTTAAGTTTTAAGCATGTGTTCAATTACCAATTAGGAATTAAGGAAAGAAGAAGAACTTAATGAGAGATTATATCAGCCGTCATAAAGAAATGCAAATCAAAATATAAGCACAAAGAACAACAAAGTTGTTAATGGAGTTCGGCAAGATTGCCTACATCTTCGGGCCTTTGTGTCAGTGGGTGAGGCTTTCTTATTTCTCTTCAATGCTTCAAAAGTACATTATAAAAGTGTCAAAAGGATTACAAACTGGTTTGGATGTGTTCTGCTTGACCTCAAGAATCCAACACAAATGATGACACTGAAAAAGGTTGAGCGTAGCTCCCGGAATTGGCCTGCAAAGTTTGCTTCCTCAATGGTTCCCGTGCATAAAAATGGCTTCAAGCTTCATAAACTCATCATCATTATGCCAATCTAAACCTCGCTAATGCTGCTAAGAAGCCCTGGTTTATATAGATTTTGAGTCTATATCCTCCTCCCAACTTCCTCCCAAGATTTGGCCTCAAAAAGGGAGCTCCAGATCCTCAATTTTGGGCAAAATCCACCAAAAACAACATTAAAAATCAATTAAAATCATAATATATAGTTATAAAACCCAAATTTCGAAAAACTCAGAGCGCAACCCCCTTTCTTTGGGCTCCTGGTCATATGGTATGCGCCATATGGCCAAGGGCTGGGTCACGCTCTTATTCAATGGATAAGCCCCTGGTCCTTAGCTCTCGTTCTAGTCGCATGCAGGACCATGTGGCCCAGCCTTAACCTTCGTGCCCCACCTTTGGCTCCCAATTTGTAGCTCTGGTCGTGTGGGGTGCCATATGGCCCTGCGTTGGACCCCACCGACCGGGGCTAACCCTAAACCGCCAACGCATTCAATTTAAAACAAAATTTGGTGGGTTGTTTAACTAAGAACCACCTACGCCCATGTGGGTAGAGCATTTAGTGTAGTTCGTAGCTCGTACCAGAGGTCCGGGGTTCGAGCCTGACGGAGTCGCAACAAAAAAAATTTCCTAGCCAACATTAGCAAACTCTGGGGTGCCACGTGGTGCCCTCTGATTGGGCCACATGTCACCCTATGATTGGACCGTACAATCCGGTCACCAACAAAGTCAACAATCTAGTAACCTGCCATGTCACCTATTGTACAACCACGTGTCATGCCACATCAACATCTATACTGCCAAGTCACCTGCCACGTTAACATCTGTACTGCCTAGTCACCCTGCCATGTCAGCGTCCATACATCCCAATCACCCTGCCATGTCAGCATCTGTACTGCCCAGACACCCTGCCACATCAAATTCCATACAACCAAGTCACCCTGCCATGTCAGCATTTGTACAGCCACTTGTCATCTGTACTTCCATGTGTCATCTTGTCATTGGGCCACATCATGTATGGACTACCACGTGTTAATTTTGTACTAATCCAACTCAGCCCGAAAATGCCAAAATTGAGTGATACATGTCACCTCCTCATGTTGCCACATGTCCTGCTGACATCATCATGACGTCACCTCTCATACAACTGATGTCAGCAGTACGGCTTGTTGACTTTGACCAGTTTGACATTTTGTTTGTTTGGGAAATCAATCAGGACGCGATAACTTTTGCATACGACGTCCATTTGAGAAAAAAAATATATGGATGGAATCAGTGCGACAAGACGGACACAATGGCGTTGGTTTCATATGATTCTTAGAACTTTGATTTTTAGGCCTTCCTGGATCCATTTTGGATCATGCCTCCCCACTAAGATCTTTTGGTCCTCCAAAAGGGTATTAACCAGTCATCAAGTTCGGGATATGCCACCCCACTTGTCCTTTGTCTTTAAACTCTATCATGTGCACCTATCGCATCATAATCAATTGCAAAACAAACATGACAGCTGGAAACATATTGTTAGCCACTTGTACTCTTTCACATCTTACTGAAGCCACTACCATCCATGTTGAAAACATTAGCACCGATAACATCAGAAACATGACTGCAAATGAGATAATATGTTTGAAGTGCTTGCATGACATTAGATTATCTTGAAGCAAAGTATGATTGAACTTCCATTCTAGAACCATCTCATGTTCATGCTTAAGATCAATTGCTTTACTTGGCACAATTATAGGTGTGTTGCTTGCATAAGTTGTCTTCCTTCATTATTCCAATGTTTGAAGAGATTGATTTGCTTTTAAGTGATGAGCATGTACAACATATTCATTGCCTTCTTTAGTTAAGTTATATTGATTTTGTTCCCTGTAGAAGATTGCTTTGTGATCATACAAATAAGGGTTGCCTAAGACCATTCCACATTCATTGAGTGGCACCACATCACACCTTACCTCATCCACAAATTTTGATGAAATTGCAAACTTTAAAGTGCATTGCTTTGTTATGTGCAATTTATGATTGTTGTTTATACATTTAAGTGAGTAAGGTTTATGATGTAGCTGAGTTGTCAATCCCAATTGTTTAACCACTTCCTATGAAATCAAGTTAGATTGAGATCCATTATCTATCAATGTATCGATCTTAGTATGTTTCATTATCACCCTTATGTGAAACAACTTACTTCTAGAATCATATTCATCACCAATTTTACATGTCAAACCAACTGTTGTGATCTTAATCTCATCACCCGAATCATATCCCAAGTCTGTTGGTTGTGTTGTTGCTGCAACTGTTTGCCTCCCTTTCCTTTCTTTGAACCACTTTGGTCTCTTCTCTGGGTGCAATTGCCATCAATGGTCATCATCGTGCCTTTCTTTCTTGTAATGCTTGCAAGAGAGATTCTCTTCCTTTCTTGCCGTTGAATTTTCATTCTTTCCATTCCCCTTTCTTTTGTCCTCTTTCCTTGAATACGATTCCCCTGACACACCAACTCTTGTTTTCCCTACTTCAATGTATGTTGCTTGAACATAAACCTCATCAAGATTAGTAGGCCCAAACATAAATACAGTGTTACGAATATGTGCAGGTAAACCTCCTATATACTTCATAAGATTTTCTTGGGTATGTTATGGAATATTGAACATTAATTCCATCTTATGAAATTCATCTGTGTATTCTTGCACAATTTGTCCCTTTCTTAGTTTAAGACTTTTCCATTCAATTAAAGCCTTCTCTTTATAACCCAAAGGATCAAATTTCTTTCTAAGTGCAAAAACAAAATCTTTCCATGATGGAAATACATTACCAACTTGATGCGTGCCATTTTGCAACTTACTCTACCACCAGATGAGTGTTGTGCCTGCAAGACGAAGCGATGCCAACTTGATTTGAGTTGCCTCATCTTTGTTTTGTTTCACATTGCAATAAACTTCCATCTCTCTGACCCAGTTATCAAGTCTCTCAGCATTGACTTCACCATCATACATGGGCAATTCGAATTTCACATCAAGCTTAAGTAAAGGCATTTCATGTTTATGTTTATGGGAATGTTTTCTTGTGGTGGATTTTGAACATGTACTTGAAGAAGAAGAAGATCATGGAGAAGAAGGAGGTGAAGGAGGAGTTTTAGGAGGATCCTCTCCTTCTTCATTTTTTCCTTGTTTTGAAGATTCCCCTTGGAATGGCCTCTTCCGTTCCAAGTAATCCTCATATAAAACCTTTACCATCTCAGACATGGAAAATAAAGTCTTTTGCAACTCTATCTCGTTCTGAGGCATGCCTTCTTCTGGTGCTATCTCCTCACTTTGAGAAGTCCTCTTTCTTGATCCAATCCCAAGATCCCCTTCTACAAGCTCGCCTTCACCACGACTCAACTTTTCCCCAATAATCATGCAAACTCAAAAACCAACTATCAACTTGCTCTGATACCACTTGATTCAAAAATGATCTTTAAAGACTTGGTTAAGTTTTAAGCATGTGTTCAATTACCAATTAGGAATTAAGGAAAGAAGAAGAACTTAACGAGAGGTTATAGCAACCATCATAAAGAAATAGAGATCAGAATATAAGCACAAATAACAACAAATTTGTTAACAGAGCTTGGCAAGATTGCCTACGTCTCTGGGCCTTTGTCTCAGTGGGTGAGGCTTTCTTATTTCTCTTCAATGCTTCAAAAGTACATCAGAAAAGTGTTAAAAGGATTAAAAATTGGTTTGGTTGTGTTATTCTTGACCTCAAGAATCCAACATAACTGACGACATTGAAAAAGATTGAGCGTAGCTCCCGGAATTGGCCCGCAACATTTGCTTCCTCAATGGCTTCCCTGCATAAAAATGGTTTCAAGCTTCATAAAATCATCATCATTTTTCCAATATGAACCTCCTTAATGGTGCTAAGAACCTCTGGTTTTTATAGATTTTGAGTTGGTATCCTCCTCCTAAATTCCTCCCAATATATGGCTTCAAAAAGGGCTCCAGGTCCTTAATTTTGGGCAAAATCCACCAAAAACAACATTAAAAATCATAATATATAGTTATAAAACCCAAATTTGGCAAAAATTAGGGCGCAAGCCCCTTTCTCTGGGCTCATGGTCATATGGGGAGTGCCATATGGCCAAGGGCTGGGTCGCACTCCTATTCAATGGATAATCCCTTGGTCCTTAGCCCCCGTTCTGGTCGCATGTAGGGCCATGTGCCATGGCCTTAACCTTCGTGCCCCGCCTTTGGCTCCCAATCTGTAATGTCCCCCACCTCTTAGAGAGGTGATGAGGAGACTCAGTGGCCTGGGCACCCCCACTAGGTCATAGTCTCACACTGAGGGGGGAAAAGTCAAGAAGTTAAAAGTCATAACTCACCAGTAGCAGGGCATCAGGGCATCAGTAAGACGTACAGGCAGGTGAGAGAGAGGTTTGCANTCAAAGAATGCACTACATGCCAAGAAAACAAGGATGAGCACACACACCCTGCAGGACTGTTGCAGCCCCTACCTATTCCAGAGCACAAGTGGGAAAGTATATCCATGGATTTCATCACTGGGTTGCCTAGAGCACAGGGGAAAGATTGCATTTTCATGGTGGTAGACAGGTTGACGAAGTTTGCACACTTTTTTCCCATAGACACAAACTTCAGCGCATCACAGGTGGCCGAATTATTTTTCAGAGAGGTGTTCAGACTACACGGCCTACCCAAAACCATCATCAGTGACAGGGACAACAGATTCATGAGTACGTTTTGGCAGGAGTTGTTCAGATTAGTGGGTACGACATTGACTCCTAGTACTAGCTATCACCCTCAGACGGATGGTCAGAC
>JASDQU010684197.1:56443-73430 GCA_032191745.1 Picea mariana | reverse complement strand
TCTGAACAAACTATTTCTCTGGACTGGTTCTTGTACCTCTTTTTCTGGCTTTACGAGAGATTTCCTCATCACGAGTGATCTTCCTTATTCATTTTCTTATTATTTCATCTCTGTCTCCACATTCCTCTATTGCACCTTAGAAATGTGAGCTTCCCCAACTTCTGCATTCTTCCTTTCAGGACATTCCCATTACATGTGCCTTGTTTTCCCATAAGCATAACACTTCACTTCTCCTCCTTTGCCTCTTCCTCTACCTCTTGGAAAAGGATTCCTTCTTCTAGAGTATCCTCCTATAGAAATTCCTCCTCTATATGGATGACTATTAAATCCTCCATCTTCTTCCCTAGATTTCTGCAACTTATCTCTGGTGATTCCTCTTCCTCTGTTAGGACTCTTCCCCCTGTTCCTCTGACTCTTCTTCCTTGCTAATTTTTCTTCTACCTTCAAGGCTACCTGATAATAATCTTCTACGGTCCTCATCGTTATCATACTAATCTCATCCTGGATTTCATAACTCAATCCATTAATATACCTATCAAATTTTTCTTCATCATTCTCCCTATGTCCTTCTCTTATATTCAACTTATAAAATTATTCAGTATACTCCTTCACCGAAAAACCTTTATGTCTTAGATTCTGCAACCTTCTGAACAGATTCAACTAATAATCCTTGGGTATGAATGTATCCTTAATATTAGCTACCATTCTATCCCAACTCTTAATATTGGACTTACCTTTTCTCCTTCTGTCAGCTTGCAACTCATCCCACCATTAAGTTGCATGTCCCTTCATTCTAGTCACCACATGCTTTACTTTCTTATCATCATCAATATCCTCATAGTCAAAGTACTTGTATAAAGAACTTATTCAATCAATCAATTCCTCTACATTCAAATTACATTCATACATCGAGACTTCCATATTTTCTCTAGTTCCCAACTTGACAAAAACTCTTAGCAATCTCTCCTCTGCAACTTGTTCTCCTACATCTTATTCTTCTTCTTCTATATCTTCACTTTCAGCTTCACTGACATCACCAGCCTTTGGTGCTCTCCTTTGTGTTGTTTCCATGGCATCCAACATTGCATGAAGTTGTCTCATTTCCTCCTCCATAGCTTCATTGACTACAGTTCTCTCCCTTCATCTCCTTGGAGGCATGACTCTAAATATTTATTCTCATGGAACTTATTCCTTCTCTAATACTACTTGATTAAAACCCCCCCTAGGGCTCGCGTGACCTCCCGGTCTAGGATCAAATTACACAAGAGCCTAAGAGGCTCTCGGGTCCTCACAGAACTCTTATAACTTTTACCAAAAGCCTTTACTTTTCTTATGCAGATCCACACAAACCAGTTGGGCGCTTACTCTAGGCCCCTTTCTCCTTAGAATAAAAACCACAAGCGCTAGCCCCTTTTCCTGGTGGGAAATCACGTGACCTCGGGATAGAAATGGGAACTAACCAAAAGTTTCTGTTGGGAACTCTGAAACTTTGACACTCTAGAGGATTTACAAACACAATACTTCGCACCCAAAAACCTCCAAACTCGCGAAGGGTCGAAATCCACAGATATAACAATTGGTGTCTACCTCGGATCAACGATCTGTGTTCACTCCAGACTCTGCTCTTCGGGATTTTTCCAACCTCAACCAACAACTTCTTCTGAATTTATGAACTGGTGAACTCCTGAAGAGTTCAGGGATCAATGATCCACACTCCTCCTACAACCAATGGCTATGATCAACTCCGGAACTATGGGCTTCAGGGGTTCCTTTCTCCCAATCACCACCAAACTCCCGAACTATCGAATGTCGAATTAGTGAAGGGCAGAGATCTATGGTCCATGTTTACCCGTCAACGAATGGTCATGATTGAATCTGGGCTTCGAGACTTTGGGACTTTCCGCACCAAAGAAAATTTCACCCACAATCTTCTAGATATCTGAATTTCGAACACTCGGGAATCTATGGGCACGTGTACCCAACAACTGATGGTCATGATTTACTTCAAAATTTGGGACTTCAGGGAATTCTCTACTCTGTGCAACAACAACCAATTTCTCCCAGAGTGTCGAATCGTCGAACCACTCAGGGATTCAATGGCTCGCACTCTCCCGGTGATCTATAGTGTAGATTCACTCTGGGACTTCGGAGCTTCGAGGCTTTTCCCTCACTTCCAAAAACAAATTAAAAAATTCCAGAGTAGCAAAATCCGAAGGAATTGGGGTTTTAACAGTCGCGCTCCTTCTCTTTCATCCAACGACTATGAGGGATTATGATATCTCCCAAAGATATCTCCTCCACTCGATCTTAAAAACAAAATGGATTCCTCCTCTTGAGGATTTACTCTTGCTATCCCTCCTTGATATTTTTCACTTAAAAGACTCAAACCTTTGTGCACACTTTGCACTTCTCTCCTGAGCTTGGGACTTAAAAGAAGTCACCTGCGCATTCCTTGCACTATCTCTCCTTTGATCTTGGGACTTGAAAAATTCACCTGTGCACTCCTTGTGCTATCTCTCCTCTGAGATTGGGACTTGAAAAATTCACTAGCGCAATCTTTGTGCTATCTCTCCTCTAATATTGGGACATGAAAAAGTCACATGTGCACTCCTTGCGCTATCTCTCCTCTGAGATTTATCAACAATTAATGAAGTGTTGACTCTATGCACTCTTTGCAATGGTCTTCTCTCTGATATTTTATACTCCTATGAGTATAGGAACACTCCTTGTGCTCTCTCTGCATAAACTTACACTATCTCTCCTGAGTTATTTGAACCTATAGACGGTTCAACCTCCACACTCCTTACGTTGGAACTATGCACTCCTTGCATGATTTCAGAAGAGAAACAATTGAAACTTAAATTAACATTAAGGATTCATTCAACCAACCATTTAGATGCACACATAAACAAACACAGAGATGAATAACATAACATTTACCCAGTTACTCAAAGATAAGCAATCTCAGAAATTGAAAACAATTCTCCTCTTCTATATTCCTTCAGCAAATATTTACAAGGATTTCAACAGCCTTCAACAACTTTCAACTTCTTCTTTCAGCCTCTTTTTTCATCAATCTCTTTTGGGCATAGATTACATTGGTTTATACATGAAGGGGATTCTAGAGCCTTCCCTCCAGATGATTCTATTTCTTTCATGTCATAATTAAAAGAATCCTACCACTAGGCTTATTACAATAAATGAATAATTACAATCCATATATGAGTCGGTGCTCAAAATATGTACAATCCTATAGGAATTAAAGTAAATTAAAATCTCATAGGGCATATACAATGGCTCTAGCTTCAAGATCTCATGGGATATTTAATTAAAAATTTTCAAAATTTAAAGTGACACACCCTCCTTGGAATCCAAACCAGTTAAAGTGCACTACGTTGGATGTTGAGTCATCCTCCACCTTGCCTCATTAAATGACGATGGTGATGCTCCTACATCAATGTCATCCTATTGTGCTATCTCTGTTACAAGCGGATATTGTTGATGTATGTGTACGATTTTGGTGGCTCCAATAATATATCAATCTAAATGTCCACTGCATACCCAACAAAAAAAATAATGGTGATCCGACTAAGGAATTGGGATCTTATGTGCTCTTTGAGAGATTCTATCACCATTGTTTTCCTTTACTTATCAATATCATAACCATTATGTTGTGCCTTTTCGTCATGGATCAATTATTTTTCCATGGGATTAAATGAAGATTGGGTAATTTTCTCCTTCATTAAACCCCATCTCTTTCCCCCCCGTCTAGGATATATATATATGTGTGTGTGTGTGTGTGTGTGTGTGTGTGTGTGTAATGTTCTTATTAGAAACAATAATATGAAAAGCACTTTGGCATTGCCATTTGCCTCTTTAGGGAGTATGCTATTTTATAAAAGTAGTCTTTTCATCACATTACATTTCCTTCATTCATTGACTTGAGAGTCCCTAGAGTAACATTGTCAATAGTTTAAGTATCCATATTGTTTTTTTCATTCTTCACACCGTGTGTAGCACTTGTGGGGCTAATGAGTGCAAAACATAGGCCAATCCATATGGGGTTTGTGCCTTCTAAACATTTTCATGTGGGCTAGGGGTTAAATAATGTTTACATGTGGTTGGTATTTTGTGAGGGAATAAAGTAAAAACCATACACATTTATTTATAAAAACAAATTTGTTAAAAATTGTAGTTTTATTTTATTCATGGCAATTTTTTCATGGAATTTCCATTTAGGAGTTTTTGTCCATTTTAAGATGAACCATACAAATAAAATTTCAAATATATATATAAAATAATGTTGAACTTTGTCTCACTAGAAAAAATGAACTCATAGAAAATATTGAGTGTGTCCACTTATTAACTCAACCGTGTATCTTTCTCCACTAGTGTGTTTAATGCATGTCAAGAAGTAACTCTAGGAATCAAATTTTCCCTCAGAGAATAGAGAATTAAATAAGGATAGTGAGCCTTCCCCCTCGAGGATGGTGGTGGGAAATGAAGCCCCACTAGGAAGAATGAAGAGATTGAATGAGTTTGACATCCCCAATTTTGATAAGGAATTATTACTCCATATGCACACTAGAAATCCTTATTCAAAATTGCAACTACTCAATATGAAACCTTCCCAACAAGAGTGGCATGAGGTTAAAAGGAAAAAAAATTAAAAGAGGAGGATTGAGGATTATTTTTCAAGTGGGAAAAAATGAATTTTCCATTAAATATGTAACATTAAATGTGTAAGTACAGTGTGCACATAAAAAATGTGATTTCGATTCAATCTTTGAATAGAAATAAAGTGTTTTTTCTTTGGGAAAAATGGGGTTGAAGGTTAAATCATTTAAAAGTRTTAATATGTCATGAACTTATTTATTACAATTAACTAAAACTTGTGCTTTTGGAGTGGGAGAGAAAGTGGACATTATCCTTTCCTTGGAAGTTGCATGATTAGTGTGTACAGGATGAAACCGTGAAATAATTTATATGCATTTTTTTAGATTTTAAAATCATAATAAACAAACATTCCATATAATCCATTTCATAATTCTATATATTCCCATCATAATTCTAAGAAAAATGTACACACCAATCATAATATTTCAAAACATAATAATATTCATCAAAATCAAAGAGGGTTCTCATCTCTCCTACATAGCTCAAGGCCCAATGGTTATGTTTTGAATCATCCCATTATAACTGAGCTACCACAACACTCAATTCTCCTTAAACACAAATCATTGAAAAGGACACCATTTGTCTACTTACAATGGACCCATGATTCATTACCTGCATGGCTGATTTATTCTTCTATTATGTTGAGGTCAACATGCATCTCAATCATGTCATTTTGGAAAAAGTTGCTCACATCTCTCAATAACATGACTAAAGAACCTATGTACTATAATAATACTAGTGGAAAGCCTTGAGTTATTATGAAACATGTTATCATGTTGAAGAAAACATGCATCTCAATCATGTTGATTAAAGAAGTTGATAACATTTATTAATATTATTTGTTAAGAATTGATGTGATATAATTATACAATGGTAACCATGAAACTATATAACATTGACAAATATTCCAACCTCTTTATTAATCCCTACCGAAGGCCTAGGACTATAGCAATCGGTTTTGCGTCGACCGTGATTTTTTTTTTTGCGTTGAATTTTTTTTTATCACTTTTTTCCATAGTTTAACTTTGGTGCGATAAATTCAATTGTATTTCTTGGCTTGTGATTGGTCCTTCAAAAATAGATATTATTTCCAGGACAATGACAATAATTTAATAAGCAATTTAATTATGCAACTATACAACATGGTTGGAAGGGGTGCATGTATGAGTGTTAAAGTTTCGAGACAATCTCGGTTTCTGAAGCTTGCTACTATGTTAACTGTTGAATGACGACATTGAAATCTATAGGCTAGAAAATATGCGAATGTATTCATTAGTATAAAATGTAATATAGACATTTTTAATAAATATATATAGATTTCTATGTACTGTAAGGATTGATTTTGTGCAGGGGATTTTATGGATTGCAAGGAGTTTTAATTGAGTTTGTTTGTTCAAAGTAATTGTTGAGTTCTTTGCATTTTATCATGATATAGTGTACTACGAGTTAGAAAGACGAGGTTCTTCTGAAGTTTCAAGTGGTGCAACTAGCAACTTACTAGACATGAATTTGGGATTCTACAAATATATGCTAGAGGGTAAGAAATCCTATGCATCTACCATCCTGCTTTAACCCAATTTGGTTGCATGCATAGTGCAATTACGTATGTTTTATTACTGGAAGAAACTAAGTAGGCCAAAAAAATTCAAAGGTGTACAAGGAAAAACCCTCATGCATAGTGCATCTACTTCTGGTCTGTTACCGGTTGAAATGGTTGATTATTTTTTTGTTTTTTGCAGAGGAAAATTAAGAAGTTAGGGGTTTCTTACAAAAAGTGTGCATGTCGAAGACAATAAAAGGTTAACAGGAAAAAAACATGTTTAGAAAGATGAAGGTGTTGTCAATTTTCAAGTGTTGTGTGTTGTGAGTAGAAGGAATTGTGGTGTTGGGATTTTGCAAATCTATGTCAAAGGGTAAGAAATATTGTGCATTGTGTGCTATATGGAAGGGAAGATTGGAAACTGACTCTTATTTTTCATCTGCAGATATGGATATTCACTTATGTTTGTTGGGCAGATGCAATTAGTTTGTGTGCTTGTTGTCTAATATTATATGCTTCATGCAGAGTGCAAGTGCTATGTTTTATTGGAGTTTTCTCTGGTGTTTTATTAAACCCTGTTCATAGTCATCATATGTAGATAGCTGCATTTTTCAAAAGACATTGCGATGTGCAATGCATTGTTTCTTATGTGAGGAAGTGTTTTCTTTGAAAAATTTTCCACATCCCGCATAGCTGTATATTACATGCTTTGTACATGGATTTTTCCTGGGATAGTGAAAATTCAGTCTGTTTTAAATTCCTATGCAGATAAACAATTCTTATTTTGCATCTACAGATATGGATATTCACCTATTTTTCTTAGACATATGCCATTAGTCTATGTTTTTCTTGTCTAATAGTATATGCTTTATCCATATTGCAGGCGTTGTGTTTTATTGGAGTTAGATCTAGTGTTTTATTTAATGCCATTGTGATTTTTCATATGCAAAATTGTATGTGTTGATAGTTCTCTTTGAATTCATTTTCATTTGAAGATGAAAATAGCTACATTTTTCGAAATATATTGCGATGTGTCATGCACTGCTGCCTATGTGAGAAGATGTTTGGTTTGATGGTTTGTTCGCATACTGCATAGTTGTTTCTTCTGAGCTTTGTAAAGGTTTTTTCCTTGCACAATGAACATTAAGACTGTTTCAATTCCTGTGCAGATAATTGATACCAATTCTTTGGCATCTTTTCATTGTGGTGCTTTGGACCATCGACTCTTGCATTACTTTTGTGATGAACATGCGTGGGAAATTAGTGCAGTTATGTTTTCCACATTTTCATTTACATTGTAAGATGCACATAGTTGCATTTTTTCGAAAGATATGTCTTGATGTTAGAAATCTGATGCAATTTTTGCAAAAAATAGGGTCCTAGTTCATATTGATATCATTTCAATGCGTGTATATCTTTGTTTTTTAGGAAAATCAAGAAATGATATACTGCTCCATTCTGCAATTCAATGGAAGAGTAATGAAAATGGGAGGGAGACATGGACTACATAAAACAAATATTTTGCAAGAGAATATGAAAAAATTCATCGAATCTAAAAAGAGGATTCATGTGCAACAAATGTTCAATATTGCAATGTTCAATGTGATGTTGCTTATGTGTGGAAGCTTTCGCTTTGACAATTTGTTGGCATCCTGCATAGTTATGTCTTTTGTGCTTTGTACAATTTTTTTCCTAGCACAATGGACATTTGTTATGTTTCCAATTCTCTGGTATGCTTGCATTGTGGTGCTTTTTCATGTTGGCACTTTCAATAGTTTTGGACCATGGATTTTTTCCATGTTGTTCAGAGGCATTTGCTATGAACATATGTGGCTAATCAGTGCAGTTATGTCTTCCGCACATTTTCTCTGCCAAAGAGATATTGCGACTGCAACCACGAGTTCTATGCACATTTTTCCCTTGTGTTGTGGATGTCTATTCTATTTTCAACTATTGTGCAGAAAACTGATACCAATTGTGGAGGATCCCTACATTGCGGGGCTTTTGCATGTTGGCATTTGCAATAGTTATGCAATATGGGTTGTGGCAAGGCATGTGGTTTCTCAGGTTATGGGAAGGAATTTTCTATGGAAATATGTCTGCAGTCAGTTCAATTATGTATTGTGAACCTGTGTACTTTGCAGAGGCATATGGCTACTGCAGGAAACACTTGTGTATTTTAAAGGCTTGTACAGAGAATTTATTTCATTTTTTATCGTGTAGTTCCCTACCTCTGTGGTTCTGTAGAACCTTTTTCTATGCCCATGTTTTCTGAGTGCACATATGTATTGGTTGTGTGTGTTTGCATTGGGCGAAGGTACGTGGAAGGAATAGAAAATACTTTCTCCATTTTTTACCATTGTGCAGAGGAAAGACATGCTCTCGATTTACTGTGTTTCTGCGGCTTTGTATTTACAATAGTTCTGCACTTTGTTGTGACAATATAGGTAATTTGGATGAAGGCACAGTGACTTTTGGGGCATTTATTTTTCTCCAATTTAGAAGGAAAGGGTAGTGATTTAGGACTGGTATAAAGTAAATGCACTTAGTCTTGAAGCGATGTCAGGTCTCTGATTTATTTATTGATATCATTGCAATGCCTATATATATTTGTTCTCGAGGAATAGCAAGAAATGATATATTGATCCATTCCACAATTTAATGGAAGAGTAAAAAAAATGGAAGGGAGACATTGAATGCATGAAAAAAATATTTTGCAAGAGTATATTTTTGTTCAATCTAAAAAAAGGATTCATGTTTAGCGGATGTTCAATATTGTGATATACAATGTGCTACTTCTCATGCGTGGAGACATTTTCTTCGAAGATTTGTTCGCATCCCAGATATTTGTGTCTTTTCAGATTTGTACATTTTTTTCCCAGCATAGTGGAAATTTGGTTTGTTTTAAATTCATGTGTAGAGAATTGTTATCAATACTATGGCATGCTTGCATTGTAGTGATTTTTCATGTTGGCACTTGCAGTTCCGCACCTTGGTGGTTCTGCAAAGGATTTTTCTACCGAAATGTTTTTTGAGTGTGCATACCTGTTGGTTGTGTGTACTGACATTGGGCACATGTACATGGAAGGAATAATAAAGACTTGTTGTATTTTCAACCATTGTGAAGAGGAAATAAATGCTCACAAGATGTTATGCTTATGTGGGTCCGCATTTTCAATAGTTCTGCACTTTATTGTGACAAGCTAAGTAATATGGAGGAAGGCCCAATCACTTTTGGGGAATTCATTTTTCTCGAATTTCTAAGGAAAGGGCAATAATTTAGAACTGGTGCAAAGTAAATGCACTTAGTCTTGAAGCAATGTGATCTCTCTGATTTATTTATTTTTCAAAAAAATTGTGTTGTGATGCCTTTATTCCTATTGTTTTATTTACTTTGTGTTGGTGTTTTTGCTGATGCAATATGACGATTCTCTTCACAGGCATGTGATTTGCAAAGCGATCCCTCATAATATTTTGAATCCTCGTGCGAAGAACCCATTCTTTTAATGCTTGTACCGAGATTTCATATTTCTTATGGTCTGGAATTGTCATGCTTGGATGCTTTGAAAATTGTGTAGTTCCTATAGCTATACCTGTTCTATTTAAGACTTTCTATTTTTAAGCCTTGTGTGGAGAACCAACACACATTATCCTCACACATTGTTGCAATTCTGCACCTCCACATTTCAAATAGTTCTGCATCAGTGATTGTGATGAGCAAAGTAATTTGCAAGATAGATCATTGATTTATAGTAAATTGATTTGTTGTGATTTAGAAGGAAAGGGAAGGCATGTAGAAGCAATGCAAAGAAAATGTGTCGGTTCTCTGTGGACTGCTCGATGGTTTTTTATTTCGGTTATTATTGTTTGAAAGGAAGACGATATATGTGCAAAATCCATTTTAGCAGATTCACATCCCCATTCTTTCATTATGCTCAGGTATAACCTTTCATTTTTCCCCTCGGGTATATCTAGAGAAAAAGACAGAAAAAGCTAAGAGATGCCTTTCTTTTCTTTATTGAATAGGGGCAGGCAAACCAGGTAGGCGAAGTAGTCAGATTAGGCATGTGAGAGCGATTGAAGCTCTTCCTTCCATCCAAGATCAAGGGTCGGCTGTAGTTAATCAATCCAAGAGGGATGGTTGTTCCTATGATCCCAGGACTGGTGGTTCTCCTGTGCCGACTCTTCACCTTGGGAAATATTAGCTCTCTAATCTATTTATATTTGAGGATGGATGGAAGGTTTTTCTATGGTAATATTTTCATGCTCGACATAGCTATGCCTCTGGTACACTAAACACTTGGTCTATTTTCAAGACATGGGAAAATAATTTATGACATCTGGCTTTCTGCTGTCGGGAAGTGCCCCCACAATAGTTATTGGAGAGGTTGAAAGTATTTATGTAGTGGCTTGCTTTTATCCAGTGGTCTGCCATATTAATTTATGTATCTTATAAATGCTTGCAACTAGGTTCTTTTCTTGTTTTTAATATGCACTACGTTGATGGGCATAGTTGAATTTAGTACATAGAAAGACTTCTAATTTTGACATCTGACATCGCCATTGTTGTGTTTCAAAACAATCCATTGTTATTGCTTGATAATTTGTTGTTCATGCATTGCGTAGTTACTTGGTTTCATTAAAATTTGCAATGGAATTAGTGTAATGTTTAAGAAAAGCAATTTTCTTTTTTATGTCTGTATTTCTTGATCAAACTATAAAATGAAATATTTTTGGGGTGTACCATGTATGCCAAGGAAAATTAGTAGTTGCTTACTATTTTTCTTTCTCAGGGGTTGGTTAAGTTGGTCAAGGACTATTTCAGAAACTATATGTATCAAATAAAATCAAAGTTGAACACTAACAAAAGTAAGGTATGCTACTTTGAGATTGTATTTAGCGTTGTATGTTTTCTCTGTTGGTCAATGTTATATAGAAATCCTAAGCATCATATGAATGGAATAAAATGGAACATGGAATATACAATAGATGTTGAAAACTATGAAAACAATGGGTAGTGCATTGTCCATGGAAATATTGACCATGTTCTGCATAGAAATAGTCTTTTTAGATTGGATGCATTTACATATAGTCCCGAGGATTGTTTTTTTTATGCATTACATGTCCTTCTACATTTACACTACTCTTCCATTGAATTACAAAATGGATTCATAGATCATTTCTTGGTTTGTTTGGACAATGGAGATAAATAAGCATTGGAATCATATGAGTTTGAGCTAGGATCCTATTTCTTGTACTAATTGCATGGGATTCATGACATTGACATATATCTAATGAAAATGCATCTGTATGTATCTTCAAATATAAATGAGAATGAGAGAGGGCTATCGGGAGATACATTTTGCATACAATGGTTCTCAAAATGGTTAAATATATCGATTGGATTTTGGTCACTAATGAGGAAAACAAAGAATTTTCATTTCAAGAAAAATGCAAATGCAGATCMATATTGCATCTTTTTTCATAATGAAAATCCTTTTAGCAGTCACTACGAACCATTTCTTTACAAGAAATTATCCATATGCAATCTTGAACAACTTGATACTTGCTTGTCACCATTGTGCAAAAACCTCAAATACTATTGGAAATGTAATATGGACAAGATGCATTCTTATGGATTGAGCATAGCGATTCCTGTCATGCTTAGTTGCAGTGATAGTTCTTTCGAAGAAATTTTCTATTTGATGGCCAAATAGTTCGATGAAAAATCCTTGATACTTTACATTTTGCAATCATTTTTCAATGCAATAAAAAGTGGTGAACAAAATGCATTGAATTACTTTCATTGAATTACAACAAATATTGCAAATTGGTAGAAGTATCTTGTAAATATGGAATTTCCATATGAAAAAGGAAATATAGAGGATGGGGAATTCTGTTTGCAATGGCTATCATTCATTTTCAATGTAAATATCCAAGTGTGGTCCCTCCATGGAAGCAATATTGTCAACTTGTATACTACTGGCTCGAACTGTGATAAAACAGTTGATGTGATGTCATTTGAAACACATACATTTCACTTGAGCCATTGCTAAGGGAGAAGTATAGTGAAATGTGGGATGAGCATTGTGACCAACGCATAGTGGGCATAGTGAATACACGTGGAAACAAGCATGCTAGAGATACAGTGCTAGTATTGAGAAAAAGTATGCATGCCAATGTATTAGTTCTTGGACATGTATTGGGAAGAAACCAAGATAAACACAATGCACAATGTGATGATAAAATTACATTAGTAAGTAATAGTGTATTTGGTGGAATGGGTTGTCGAAAATAAACCTGCAATTGAGAGACTTAGTTACCATAGACTAAAAAATATGGCGTGTGAAACAAACAAATGCAATTGCAGGTTCACTTCCCAACAAGGGTTGAAAAGGGATGCACATGCAGAAGATGAAGATTCAATCAATGCAAGAAGGCATGGAATTAAAAGAGCAAGAGTGGCATATGAGAAATTAAAACAAATACAGTCCAGTGAAAAACATGGATAGAAAAGAAAAAGTGGATGTTCATGTGTTGAGCATATCAATGTAAAAAAGAAATAAGAACATCGACTCTATGTAAAATACATCGAAGACACACCTAGAAACGAATGTGCAATTTGGGAATAGTTGCATTTTTCAAAGAACATTAAATGCTTGAACAAGGAATTGAATAAAGAATATCTGAGCTTGAGTGCATGTGACTAAACATTCTCTTATGAGAAGATATATATTAGCTGCAAAAAAGTAGTTGAAAATGGGAAGATGCCACGGTTTGCAACACCAAACTAGATAAGACACAACATGTCATTACCAATTGCAAGTACATTGTCAGAACTTGAGGAGAGACTTGTCTCACTTAGAATTTCAATTGCACAAATTAGAAAATGGGGATACAAATGAACGCAGATGGGATTGACAGGCTCCATCATCAACGTGCTAGTTCATATGGATATTTTCCAAAAATCATTGCCAAAATCCATGGATGAAACAATGACAATTGCATTGAAAAGACGATTACAATAAAAAAAAATGTGTATAATATAGGAAGAGTCTATTAAACATTGTGATGAAAGGATTAAAAGAATTGTGTTCTAGAGATTTATACAAGGTTGGGAACATCAATATAAACAAATAATGGACTGTTATTCTCAAACAAGACAGTGAAAAATTCATGGAAGAGACAAATTTTGATTGTGAGAGTGATATGGAGATAGAATCAGAAAGTGAGAGACCTAGTGAAACATTGGTGCATGGGTTCATAGATTCACAATGCATCCATGATTTGGAGGAAAAGATCATTGAAGTTGCACCTGATAAAGTGAAACATCCACTTGAAACATTCATGGACAGATACACAGAAGATATGAACTTTCCAACCCTTTTCTAAGGGGATGTGTGTGATGATGAATGTAAGGAGATTTAGTTACCAAAAAATAGTAAAATGGGAATTGCTATGTATGCTAGCGACCATTTCTTGTATCATACTACAAATTGGTTTTTCAAAATGGTGCAAACAATAATCAACAAAGTGCTTTCCTACGTGTGGATATGAATAAGAAAGGGACAATTACAAGGAATAAAGTTGTTGGTAAAATACGTGAAGTAGAAACCAAATTTGGAAAAGATACTTAAATTCGATATTGAATACATAGATTTCGAAAATATTCGCCCTTCTCCTAATTACTTCCAACATATTAAGAAAAATGTGTTTGCAATGATACAACAATTGGGGCCTCCAACCTTTTTCATGACATTCACGAGTGAGAGCATCAGTGGAATGAATTGGTATGTGCATTGATATATTTGTATAGGAACATAAGAAATGAAAAGCACTTTGAAACATTGGAAGAAAAGGACATTGATTACCCGATAATAAAGTACCCAGTTACTCGTACTCATTACTGTAGACATTTAATAATTTCTTTAAAGCAATTGATATGTTGTGACGGAAGATTTTTTCGGGAAAGTATCAGAAAATTACTTTGTAACAAAGTTTAAGAATAGGGAAAGTGAGCATGAACATGGGTCATTGTGCATAGAAGATTCACTCATATATGGAAAGGACAGTGATTAAGGAATTGCAACGTTCTTGGACAAGTAAATAACGTGTGACACAAATCATTTGCATCTTGATCTTGCCAAATTGAATAAACGTTACCATACAAGAAGATGTAATAAATGAAAGAATTTTCATTCTCAATACAACTTCCCTATGCCACCGATGAGAATGACAATGATTCTTGAACTGATTGAGTTACCATAGAAAGTTGTTGAAGAAAATTCAATGTTTCTATTTTCATCACTAGACCAAAAAAACTATGACAATTTAATTACTTTCGAAGACTTTTTGATGGAAATGGGACTAGAAGAGGATGAGTACTTTATCCTAATACAATGATATTAAATAAGTGACAATATTCCTGAAACAAAAACCTTCACATATTTGGAACAACAACTTTGCAAATGACATGCCAAATTTTTGGAATTTAAACACGGATGCACATTTTTTTCTGAATGCATATGCAACAACATCACATTGCAATTCATATATGATTAAAGTTGACAAATATATGACAAATTATTTTATAATGATACACAAAGAACATGAAAAAAGTAGAATTGATGTTATGCAAATGATACATACGCTTGGAAATACAATGTTGAATCTTCAACAAATGTTCGTGCAACAAGCATTCCATATTGTGCTTGCTCTTCCACTGAATAACAGTTCAAGGCCATGTGTATTTATAAACATGTCTCCAATATATCAACACACATTTGTCCTTAAGCCAACGTCTTTATTGAAATAAGAACATGATGACTCAAAAGATTTCATGTGCAACTCTACCATTGATTACTATATTGAACGACCACGTGCCATTAAGAATATCTACCTTGTTGAATTTGTTTCCAAGTAAAAACAATATGGTACACACATATCAAAAAAGAAAAAACCAAATGTGGTATGATTTGTCAAATATAACGAGTACATTGATTATGAACATTTTTGCAGAGAGAAACTAATGTTGTATATGTCGTTCCAAAAAAGTGAATCTACATTAAAGAATAACTAGCCTACATGGGAAGCTTCTTATTTCTTTCAAGAAACTAGAATACAAGCCAATGAATATAAGTTTACATACAATGTCACTCCAACCTGGGGTGATATGGAAAGTGCAATTAAACAAATAAACAATGTTCTTCTTGATTTTAATGGTACATTGACCCAACAAGGAACAAACACAGTTGAATGTGAGTAGTATGATTTGCAACTAGATCTGCAATGATTTGGAGGAAAAAGTAGCAAAAGAACAACTAATATTGGATTCCAAGTTGAAGGCCACCCATTTTTCTTGAAAATAGTGAATATTACAGACTCAGAAGAATGTTGAATAGAGAACAACATGCAATCATCAAAGACATCATGCTAAAGAAATTAAGGGACATTCAAATACCATTGTACTTGTTTCTTACTAGTGGAGCATGAACAAGGAAAACCTTCACAACAAAAAAGATATTTAAAATGCTTACAAGAATACATTATTCAAATAAGACAACTCATCCTTTGAAACCAAAGGGATTGATAGCCACATATACAGGAAAAGTTGCTTAGAATACAAGTGGAACAACAATCCATTCTACATTTCTAATTCCTTTCAACAAGTCCCAGTTCATTCCACTTTGTAGAGAAATGTTAGACACGTTGTCAAATTTTTATCAAGAACTACAACTTGTCCTCATTGACGAAGCTTCTTTTGTCAGAAGTCGATTCCTATTTTCGATTGATAGTCGGCTAAGAATCATAAAATATGTACAAAAAAAGTACTTTGGAAACACATATATGGTATTTTGTGGTGATCTTTATCAAGCACAACCCATACATGATTACTTGATATTTGAGCACCCTACCATTTCATGCAAAGCATGGAATATTCCTTTTGGACAGATAGCGTGAAGTGTTTTGAATTGTACACTATAATGTGAAAAACAAATTAAAAGTTTATTGCTATTATGAATAGGATGTGAACAAATAGTCAAACAAGATATGATCTAGAATATATCAACACAAATTGCGACTGACCTGCTCCAAATCACCCAACATTCCCTTATCAATTTTATAAAAAAAAATATGTTTCATTGCATAACAAGTCTATGCTATTGATTATGCTTGGAAAGTAATTTTTAATAAATTCAATTGATGAAGAGGAAGACAACCATGGTGGTGTGTGACATCATGAACATACAACAACTTTTCCTTCACAACTTGTTCTAAAATTAGATATGATCATTGAAATATATGCACACAACTACAACTCATAGGATGGTTTGTTGAATGGTGTAGATGGAACAGTCAAAGCATACAACAAAATAGATAAGGCTGATGTTTTAAGGATAAAGTTCTAAGATCCACATATTGGACATCGACATGCCATGAGGTTAGTTTATTTATATCTAGCAGAGACATTTCTCCTGACTGGATACCCATATTGTGGATAGAGAAACCAACATATACTAAATAGATTACAGGTCATTTGAAAATCTATAAACAATTCCCAGTTCAAGTTGCATGTGCATGTGCAATACACGGATTGGAGGGGATAATGTTGGATAGTGTTCATTTGATCTTGATGGGGTGCGAAGACATGGATTATTTTAAACAACATTGTCGTGTGTAAGAAGCACAGAGTCTTTGTATCTTCTAAGTCCTTTTACAATGGATAACTTCAATGCTAAACAAAAAATCATTATTGAGATGCAACGTTTG